>CAJNIZ010020025.1:0-25477 GCA_905231905.1 Symbiodinium pilosum | reverse complement strand
TATGTAATAGGCATATGACTGTATCTATATACCTAACTTAAATACCTGTATATCTATAATTACATGTTCCTACAATGGGAAGCCCCGCCAGCCGAGGCGGGCGCGCGCTAGCGTTTACAATTACCCCTATAATAGTCCCCTATATAACCCCTTTTAGGGAGTTTAGACCATAGCTCCTATGGCTCCTGGGCCCTGAAAGCGAAACCAGTAACTGAAAGGCTCTACTGCTTAGGGGGTCTTGGGGGGGGGTTATGGGGGTTTGGGGGGTTAGGGTTTAGGGTTTAGGGCTTACTGGCCCTCTGTGAGCTCTCAACCCCTTCAGTGCTCAACCCGGAATGCCAAGCGTCTCGACCCTTATCACCTTCAACCGCAAACCTGAAGCAAGCTGAGCTACTACACCTAAACCCTTGTAATCCCCTCCCCGTAATATTACAAGTCCTCAACCCCCCCCAAGCATTAAACATTTCCTAAATATTCTGATGTACAACAATAAGAATGCTTAATGTTAGAGGGCGTGGGGGTTTTGACTATTAGGGGAGGGGGGTTACTGCCAAGCCCCTGCCAGGAGAACCTAAGAAGAACCCCTAACCCAAACCCTAAACCCGAGTGCCGAGTGCCTAGGAAGAGGCCGGGGTCGAAATGTTGTGAGCTCATTGTCTCGAGCGCCACGGAGCAGAAAGCGAACCTAGGCCGCACTAAAAGCCCAGTTGTGTTTTTCAAGCCCCCTGGGTTGAGAGTTAAGGGTTTAGGGTTGAACGGTCTAGGGTTTAGGGTTTAGGCCCTGAGCCCCAAACCCTAAGCCATCACCACAGCTGCCTGGATTCCCTTCAAAGGGGATATGACTGGGGTCCCTTTGAATGGGAAGGTTTACACACGGTTTAGGTATCGAGGTTTGGAGGTTATGTGGGGATCTATCAGTTTAGGGCTTCGCATTTGGGAGCTCATTGCGGACCGAAGCGAGCATTTTCAACCCTAAACCCTAAGCCCTAGACCCCTGAACCCTAAATCCTAAATCCTAAGTTTTGGGTTTCAAATTAAGGGCATTTGGAGCTCGCAGGATATGAAACAAGGAACTCTGAACCCAGAGTAGTAAAACCTTAAACCCTACACCCCAGACCCTAAACTCTATTCCTGCCAGAGTCCGAACACCCAAAACCCTGAACCTTATGCCGCCTATACCTTAAACCCTAAAACCTAAACCCTAAACCTTAAATTTTAAACCCTAAACCTTAAACCCTATACCCTGAACCTTACCTCAACACCCCCCCCCAGCTCCTCAACCGGGATGTGGTCTATATATGTTTTTTTGCAACGGCCATTTTCCGTCTAGGGTTTAGGGTTCAGGGAGACTTGGGGTTGGATATGGGAGGGTGTAAGATATTCCCCCTTTCCCCTTACCGGGTTTCTATAGCGGCATGTAGTATTTGAGGATTTAGGGTCTTGGGGTTTAAGGCATAGGGGAATATAGCGGCTTGGAAAAGAGAATGGACACTATTATGTTGGAGAACTAATTGGAAAAGAACATGTACAGTGGAATCGAAACTAGTGTTTTCTAGGATCTTCAAGCTCATTATCAGAATCGAAGCTGCTACAGTATTTTAGGTTTAAACTACTTCTTAGGCAAGGTGACGAAAATGCACGGGTAACTCAACCCCTCCCAAAGAGCCATGAAGCCTATGAAGCGGCAAGCTTGGAAATTGTAAGTGTTAAGGCCTACTATAGCGGCCCTACAGGGTTTATACAGGGATTATAAAGTTATATTCGGGAAATATTGGGATAAGGGAAAGTAAAATGGAAGCTACTATGTAGCGTTTAGGGTTTAATGTAGACCCATGATTAATAAACCCCCTCCTCTTAAGGGCCTGAATATTAGGATCCCCATTACAATCCCTATCAAGGGGAGGGGGTCATTAATCGGGGGTCTGCATTACTATAGTGGCAAGATGGTTACCAATATCATTATGAAGTTTGTTTGAAGTACCCGATACTAAGCTCACACAAGGAAATTGCGGCTTGATTCTCTTTTCCATTATTGCAGGTAGAGACGTAAATCCCCAACCCAATTACGGAAACTTGTCAGGTCCCTACATCATGTGAAACAACAATCCGGAATCCTGTGTCAACCCCAGGGTAACAGTACTTGGAGGTTCATGGGACTCCGTAACTACTTCTAACTGCACGTATAATCCCACATGCCTGGGAATGAATACTTGCCAACAATATGTATGGTCCTAGTTTCCAAGCACAACTATACCCTGCAAGTCAAAAGTAGGGGTTTAACGACAACTTCTCGGTTAAGTATGTATTTAACCCAAAGTAGGCGGTTCACTGGGTTCAAGGTCTTACATAGTTTTGTTGATGAGGTTGTGTCTGAAGACCAGCTGCATGCGATCGAAATCCTTTGACATACTCTTGCCTCCCTTTTGTTTCCTTTCGTGCCTTCGTGCTGAGAGATTCAAAGCTCTAATTATTGGCATCTTTTCTCACCGTTTCCTTTCGCGCTTCCGCGCTGAAAGATTCAAATTACGAATTCTTTGCAACTTTCGCATGGACAGTAGCCTGTACCTTGCCAGCATAATAATGCCGCGCTCAAATCGTCTTGAATCAGATTCCTGCGCAGCACCTTAGTATATAAGATTCAGATTTGGGAGCACCGTTGTGTCTCAACTCACCTCCACTCAAAACTATTTGCAAGCAGGCTGCGTTTGAGCCATTTCATGCAGTCCTCTTCCCGGAAGGTGTGGAAGAATCTCGTGTTGAGTCCTTCGTTTTCGTTAATATGGGAGAGGTGAAGGTATTCAGGGTTTGGGATTTAGGGCTTATGGTTTTAACAAGAAGCTTGAAATTGGAGAGGCCCAGCAGCTGCGAAATCTGACATCACGAAGTTGGTGATGAAATGCCTGAGTTTGTTTGGGGGTGAAACTATTGAAAATGAAGCTGTCGATAACATTGTTATGCAATCCCAGGTGCATGTATCTTTGGCCGGACTTGCCACCATAGCCTGTATTGCCTGGTGGCGAACGCAGTGGAGGTTGCAGGTACCCTACGTTTAAATTAGCCCCTAATTAAACCCAAAACCCTAAATCCTAAACTGCGGGCCTCATGGCCAGCTTGCAGAGGAGAACATGATACCTCAAATATGTCATCCCGTGGCTGTAGATTTTGTCAGCAGCCGCTTGAGTCCTCAGCAGCGTTTCTTAAGCAAACAGGAATTGGGCAGCCTAGTGCGCACATGTATGATAAAGCCAAAAAAGTGTGGAATCCTTGGGACCAGCATCAGATACCGTCCGTGGCTTTCGACCGCAAGAAACCAAGAGCACAACGATTGCCTTTTACGCGAAACACATTCCCCTGGACAAAGAACCCGGTTTTGTGATGTTTGTGAATACACGAAATTAAACCAAACGATTGGTTGTAAAACAAACTAACTGAGAATTCGGGTTACATGGCAACTGCTGTAGGTGCCAACAGTTCATCGTCGGAAGAAGAAGGCCAGCGGCCAGCATCGTGTAGCCATTTCCCAAATTCGCGGTCAGCAGAAAGAGTTTTGCGCACGGCTCTTTGCATGCAATCTCCCAACCACAAGGCCAGGACCCTGCCGTTATAGCCCTTATGAGCCATCTTTGCACCTCCTTCCTCTTTGTAGACCTCTTCTTGAATATTGTTAAAAACCCTCGTCCAAAAGACATTCTTTCTGGTTCTTATAATATGATATTATCAGAATGAACAAACTGAAAAACTAGGCCAGACAAGGCTCAAAGTTTGGAACAAACTTCGTTTGGGAACACACTATTCCCGAGGCTTTCTGGAAAGTTTTGAAATCGCGGAATGCCGCAACCAAAAGTTTCTGGAATGTCACGGTTTCTGGGCATCCAAAGAATCCACGTTCTATGAGGTACATCCTTGGCTTGAGGGTAATACAAACAAGCCCCAGCTAAAGCTAACCTAAGTCTGAACCGCAAAACAAGAAACGCAGAACATTTGCAAACAAAGCAGACCGACAGAGTAGATCCAGTAGCATCCTGACAAACTCCCAGATTCACATTGTGAAGTGAACAATGGCAGAGCATAGATACATGGAAGCCATGTAACCCAAGCAACGGACCTGCAATGCGAGCATTTTCTTCTAGTCATTACAGTACTTTGTTTGGAGCTAATATTAAGATTCAGCCTATCATCACCCAAAATGTTTCTTGACTGCAAACATGGGTCAAATCTCTATGTCCCCAACAACATTGGTCAGAAACCTGGTTTGGCTCAACGATGTATTTGCCCAGGGTGGGGACTCACTGAGATCCAAAAAGCTGTGCTCAGCATTTACATGGTTTTCAGCATCGCACCTCCAGCAAATAAATCGGCATTTCCAGAATCGCTTCATGCCAAAAGTTTGGGCCTGAAATTCCCAATCACCGCGAATTTCAGTAACGGCGAATTTGTGTGTCATTGTTTCACCTCCAGGTGTTTCGCCGATGAAACAGGAATTGAGGGATTGCACAACAGCCAGGTAGAGGGGGTTGTGGGACTTTGCACCCAAACTCAAGTCCGCGTTCAAACACCACAAAAGCCAGTTGCTCATACGTGTGCTTCGGGGCCGCCATAAAACCAAGCTCATCCAGCAGCCAGTCACCTTGCTTTGGTCATACCCTTGCCCATATCTTGCTGTGTCTCCATAGATGGTCACGGGTATATGCAGGCCATCAAAATCAGGATTTGTCGCCCAAGGCATGACAGCCTTGCAGTGTTGCCAATATCGCCTTAAGACGTTTGCCCCAATCTCGAGGCCCACTTCATCGCATAGGTATTTGAAAATCATATGGGGAAGTAATACTGGAATTGATCTCTCGATTTCTGCTGTCGAATCTTCCCTTTTTCGAACCCGTGTCTTTACCATCACCGGCTTCTGTCAGGGGTCTCAGAACTGAACAGAACAGATATTAGTATTAATACAAAGTAGATTGAATTATTACAAGTTTAGCCCAGCCCCTACCACTGGAAGTCGCATTGCATTCGCAAAATCCCGGGAATTGTTGTGCCCACTGTATGACCCAAGCTTACGCATCATTGGTGGCAGGTTAGAAGAACGGCAATCCTCAGCTGAAACAGGTCCCGCATATGAAGGCAGCCCACAGCACATGAGTCAAAAACATTTCAGGCCCAAGTTCCAAGACAGAGCTTTTGGCAGCACGCATTTCTTTTCCGATAGAAGACGCCTTGGATGAATCGCCACAAATAAAACAAACAAGAACATGCCTGCAACTCTAAATTATAAAACCTAACCTCTATGTTATCGGCTGTGCCGCTGCGCTGGCCACATTGTCCACCATCTCCTCTACCAGGTAGGAGTGCCCCCATTTGGACGCACCTGCACGCACATTTCTTATGTACGAGGATACAACGGCTGGGTAGATACGCAAGGGTCAAAGGATCAGACATCAGCACGAAGCACGCCCCACATTTTTCCCAAAACCACCAGCAGCCAACTCACGCCCGGGCTCTAACGCACACAGCCCTCCCCGGGTTGCACGCGATGCACCGAATCATGCTACTCGGCTTTGCAGGCAGTAGGCATCAATCTAACTCACCTAGGAGATCCGTATGGATCTCAGCAAAAACCTCTCCATTGAGGCATTCTACTCGACAGCCACTGTCAAGCTCCCAGGAAGCAATCCATACAGCGCATCCAATCAAGCACTTCCAAACAACTTTGCCAGAATCTCGAAACCTTTTCCGACTTCGAAAATTGATGTGATTAAATTGGATGGTTTTGCCGTATCAATTGCTTGCTGTCTACTTGTCACCCCCTTTCTTCTTGGGCGTCTGCTTCTTGACCGAAACAGTATGATCTGCATCGGCAATGAGCTCTTGCGCCGACACTGTCTGCTTCTCGATTTCCGCGTCCTGGAAAAGGGCACATTTGAAACGATAATTGCATGGTGATTTTGAATCTAAATGAGCTTTTCGGTCCTTCCCAGAATCCAAAGCATCCTGAAGCCGGGTTCGGCCAGAAGTAAGCTTCTTTGTTCGCCGATCAAGATCATTTCGCAGAGCTGTCTGCAAGTCCTTGCTGCTCAGAATATCAGTAGTTACACTTGGGGGGTGGGTTGCAAATATATCCTACAAACACACGGAACTCTGGAATATGAGGTAATCTGAGCACAGAACAGCTTATCCATCTCCTGGACATTCAGCCCGGCGTTCAGCTCTTTGATTTTCTTGTTCAATTGGTTGATGACCTGTCCCCAGCAAACACAGAACAACACCGGTTTTCTAGATGGAGATGAAAAGCTTTCAAAATCTGTGTAAGAATCCTACAAACCCAACCTTCTTGGCTTCCACTGAAATCTTCCTTGACTTTTCCTTCATCTCCTCTTCCTGGGTTCCTTCCTTGTTGTTCTTTTTTTTGTTCTTGCCTTTGCCTTTCTTCTTGCCCATGCCCGTCTTGGACTTGCCTTTGTTCAATCCGTTCTTATCTTTCTTGTCTTTCTTGTCCTTCTGGTCCTTCTTGTCCTTCTTCTTTTTTTTGTTTTTCTTCTGGTGCTTCTCCTCACTGTCCCAGTCCTGCGATAAATGAATTGCCAAACGATGGGATTGCAAACTGGTGCTTGCTTTAAGGTTTATATTATAGATGTAATTGTATGTGTTGGGTCCTGGGAAGAGTCAGAGGATGAGGATCCGGATCCATCGTCGGAATCATCATCCTTCGCACGCGCCTCAAAGAGGTCGGTAATTTCCACCGCATGCTCGTAGAACTAGGTATTGTTTTATTCCTCAGCGAATCAGAATTTAATTGCAACGAAAAGAACTATTTGGTTTTTTAATTTGAAGCAGCCACACAATTACATAGACTCAAACAAGTAGCCAGGACATTCTGGGTGGGGCCGGACCTCGCTCTTGCTCAAATCGGCATCTGTCTCCTTGCGGATTATCAAGGCTTCAACCAACTCTTCATCTCCCTCGAAGTGCCTGAGCAGTTGCTTCTTTGTTAACCATTTGCGACAGGCACGGTTGCCGTTGCGGTCTCGGGATCGGATTTGCTTCAGCACCACGCCTTTCTCCCATGCACCCCCGGTAGCCATGAAATCCTCATACAGCGTACTCATCTTGGTTTTGCCTCAGGATTGCAAACTTCATCATAATATTACTAAACCCTAAACCTTAAATACAATACACTAACAACCAAAAATGAAGCCTCAGCACACACATCGAATTGCAACAGAAAGGGTAGTGCAGCGCAGGGGCAATACTTGAATCTCATGAAGCAGTCCTGAATTTCCCGTGGCGTTTCCCGACCTAGATCATAGACCGCAGCCAAATAAAGTAGTGGGGCTTTGGGCACAAGACAACACGCTCAACTAATCCATTTTAGGGGTCAGACTTTGCACCCTCCTCCAGAACCTCATATACAGCTTGTGGGCTTTTCGCTTCTTCACTTTCATTTCATCGCCTGCTTCCTCGCCTTTCTCCTCTTCCGGCTCCTGATCCTTCCTCTTCTTGTTGGGTGCTTGCTCGCTTGGGGTGTCGCTTGGGGAAGGGGCTGCCTTTGCCTTTGCCTTCTTTGGGGAGCTCAGTTTCGCTGGCTCGGATGATCCTTGCGCTGTCTCGTGGTCCTTCATGTTCTCCGAATCATCATCCGACGCTTCTTTGCCCTTTGCGCTGGCCTTTGGCTTGGCAGCTTTGCTGTTCCCTGCATTTGTATTCTTTCCTGCTGCCTTTGCCTTTGCTTTTGCTTTCGCCTTGGCCTTAGGTTGTGACTTTCCCTTTGGCCTGGGCAAGGACTTTGGCTTGCGCGACGCTTCCTCGCCTTCCGCCGTATCCTTTGCATCGTTGTTCTCATCTTCCTGGGCTTCACGCTCCTCTTCTTCCCTCTGCTCCTCCTTAGCTTCCTGGAGCTCTTTGTCCAAGCTCTTTTGCATATCTTTGGCTGTCTCTTTGCGGCAATCCGTGGGGATCAAGTCCACTGTCTGGGGTCTCCTCAGCACTGATGGAGCCTGGCCTTTCTCAGCGCTAAGGTCCGAGGTGGAAGTTCTCCGAATCACGCGGTGGGCTGGGGTTTCCAGGACCTGAGTGTCCTCAAAGGAAGACTGGGTGTCCAACTTGGCTGGGGCTCTCTTGTCTTTCTTTTGCCTAGCTGTCTTACCTGTACTACCCAAGCTTGCTTTGCTTTTGGCACCTGGGGAAGGGGTGGGCTCCTCCTCTGCAGAGTTTTCCCCCAAAGGGTTTTGCGCATCTTGCGACGACCTTGCACGTTGCTCCACCAAATGATTTTGAAATACATGCTAGCACGCACGCGAAAACTATGGCTCAGGCATCCTTCTTGTTTTTTTGGCTGGCTCATTGGCTTCTGCTGCTCCGGCTCTTTCTTTTCTTTGTTTGGCTTTTGCAAGGATGGACGAAACATCCAGCACCATGGCCGGTAGCAGTTCTCTGCTCCCAAAACACAAGTAGACTTGATTTGCAAACCCCCATGACAGCGTGAACATGTTTCCACAACAATCAGAAACTTGTACGGTTGTCCCTCTAAATTACGGCATTTTATTATCACAGTTTTCTGGGTCCTTATCACAGTTTTCTGGGTGCTTTTCACGGGGTTTTCGCGGGGTTTTCACGGGGTACGGTTTTGGGGAAAACAATGCGAACACAACACTTTGAAACAATATTTTGCTCAATCGCTCAGCAGTATTCTTTTTGTTTCGGCAAAAACTTGCTTGCGCAGGCTTTGTCTACTGTAACCCGAGGCAGAAAAAAGCAAACCACAATACTTTTTGTTTGGAATTATAGTCTAGGAGTCTAGGGGCCCTTATAATAAGCTTTGTTTTCACTGCCTGTGGAACGGAAGCACGGGCGTATATCGCCCTGCATTGATTTCCTCCTGTAGGAAATCCCAAACCTCGTCAAGGTCGGCGTGCTTCCAATTCAAGGGAGCACGCTGAAAGTTTGGAACCTGGCCAGTTGCCACAAGTAATTAGAAACTTCTGATTATTTTGAATTGGCTCACACACAAGCTGCCTCAGACACCTTTTGCACTGGCACACGAAGCGCGTCACTTTGCGAAACCTGGGAAATGGTTGCGAGGAAGTAAGATACAACAGCCCACACAAACACAGCTGCCAGTAGGATTCCCATGCAACTAGGGGCAAGGCCATCATCTTCAGGTGTTTTTTTGCCACGGTCTTCCCAAACTTGACGGGATATGTTTGTGTTTGTTTCAATCTGGGCCCTCCTTGCCTCAGAAGACATTTAAGATTAAGGAACTTTGGACATGGCCTCGCACACTATGTGTTCATGTGTTTGCTAAGGCGAGTACACTTTGACCTTGCCGGTGCGGGGATCTTTCTTCTTCTTTGTAACACCTTTGGAGCACAAACCCAGCTCCTTCTTCTTTTCTTTTGTCAAAGTCTCGCAAAGCTCCTCAAGCCACGGCCTTTCCAGCAAACACGGAGAAAATGCCAAACCCAACACACACTATTGAATCATTATTGTTTCGGTGAAAGCTGAGGCTGAGGCGGTGTGCCCATGAGCAATGTCAATTTTGGACTCATGTGCCCAAATAGCCCCATCCAACTGAGCACAAGATAGTTCAGGTAGCTTCAAGACCCAAAACTCAGCAGCATAAACAAAAAACGGAAAGTAGGCCCCTGGCAATCGCACCAAACGAAATGGAATGTATGCTGCTAGGACATTCTCGAGGAATTTTCATGTACGGGAGGTGCACAAGGAGGGATGAGGACGGCTGTTCAATGAAGAAGTGGACTGCCCGCATAAGGGCGACCATGCAAAGCAAAAGTGTACGAGTTGCCAACCTGAGCTGTCATGTTAATTAAATTAAGATTGCGGGCATAAGTTATAATGCTTTCGAATTTTAATATATGTAGAGGCAAATAGAAAAGGCATGCTTTACACTTGGCAGGCTAGGCACTTGTTGGCTTGCCTGATATACTTGTGCCTGGTTGTGCCCCAGATTTTTTTTTGGTACGTCCTGATGTAGACCGGTTCAAGAACACCCACGAAGAGCAAGGTAGGCCAGCGGCCAGTAATCCTCCCTCTTTCAAGCGCAGGGTTTTCAGGGTTGCCCGGACCAGTCCATGCCTTAGTCCACTTGCATCATAACTACATGATATGAAAAGAGGGCAATAAGGTGAGGGCACCGTCAGCAGGTCGTCTTCCGGTCGGGCATTGATTTCAAAATAATCCCTTGGTTTCAGCCCAGATTTGCTAAGTTTGGCAGTGCCAAGATGAGACCCCCACGACTTGGCTCCTTTTGCACCTAAGCACTCAATGTCTGAAATCTACATGCGTACAAGTAAGAAAAATCAAGCAAAGCCAAAACAAAAACATCTCAGAACCAAGCTGAATCCAAGCTCCAGCGATCGTTTTCCCGCAAACAGATCCAGGCAATACAAGTCCTCAGCCCACGTTTAAGATTTAACAGAAAAAGTTCACCCACAATATTTGCCGAGCTCCTCGCGCGAACCTCGTTGGGCCCTTCAGCATTCTGGGCCACATAATCTAGCAAGTGAAGCCTCGGATGGGATTATGTTTGTTTTAGGTGGTCGCGAGATTCTAGATACGTATATTGTTTTGGGCTTGCAAGCAGGAGACATCAAAATTGGAAATCCGCATTTCCGCAAGGCAAGAGTTGTCACCATACTCATTGCCACACCCTTGAGCATCCATGGCGCCATGTTGGAAACTTTGCTGACTTTACACACACTGCATAGCCCAGATTGGCTTAAAAGCACAGAAGCGAATGCAGCTTACGAAAAAAGTTTTGGGACAGAAACGTTTTCAGACATGACCGTTTTCAAACGTGCAGCTGCAAGCCTAAATCTACTCTCTCCACACAATGCAGACAGATGTAACTTGAGTGCAAGAGACCCAGAGGTTCAAAATGATGGAGCGCGGTCCCTTGTAACACTTCGTTTTCACGACAGCTAGGGGCTTCAATCTGCATGAGACAGCCGAACACAAAACTTCAGCAGTCACCCAGACGCAACCCGATGTAAAACTTCAGGGATCATCCGGATGGTCCCACTCGGCCGCATGGGTTGCAAACATCCACCTAAGCAGGTCGATATCACAACCAGCCATCAGCCTTGCATGACACCAAAAAAGCTGAGCCAGAAACGCGTCCCATATTGTTTCAAATTTCGACCAGCCCACCGTCAAGCCTTCATTGACGTTGACCTTTGCAAACACAATTTTGCTCATGCGGTGAATATTTTCGTCAAATTTAAGGCAATGGCCGTAAAGTGCTTGGAGGGGAAGCCGCACATTTCAGTAAGCTTTTGGACCACTTCTCGGTCCGCCGAGTTAACGTAGAATTCCTTGTGCCGCAGCCTGGAGTTATGCAGTATGACGCATCACAAAGGACAGGAATATTTTATTAGACCCCCTAAGTAAGGCGTGCGCCAGACTCCGATGGTGCTTGCAGTTTTGTCGGGGCATCTCAAAGTAAAGCTCCTCAGCACACGGATTAGTATTCCTCATGAAGTCTTTCACACACTACAGAGATACTCTAGGGGATAGGATCCGGGCTTCTTTCCCACGGTTTGCACTGCTGGATCAATGACAAACCTCTTGTCATTCTTCGCCACATGGCGCAGCTCTTTCATGACATTGTCGAAGTCCTGAGCATATGCTAGGGAGGTGATCCAAATTTGCAAAATTTGCCGAAAAAACAAAAAAACAACGACACTGCCCAAGTCCTGAATCTCAAGCTGCTTCCTCTTCTTGCCCTTGCTGCTACTGGAAGCCTCTTCCTGGTCCTTTCCTACATGTTCCTCCTCTGGCTCTTCATCTTTGATTTCAGGTTCAGCAGCACTGGCTGCAGGCTTTTTCAAAATGCGTCCCCTGCCCCGGCTTGTACCGCGACCCCCTGTAGAGCCTCCCCCTGTAGAGCCTCTCCCTGTAGAGCCTCTCCCTGTAGAGCCTCTTCCCCCGTAGAGCCATCTTCGGCCTCAAGGGCCTCATCCTCTCCGGTGCTGCGGCGCTGCTCTCGAAGGGCAGCGCGCACTTTTGTTTGTGCCTGCTTACTAAGCAGCTCATTTCAATCCCAAGAACCCTCTCATAGTCCCAGAAATCCGCCTGGAGCACATCATTCGGATCAACGCAACCTTCCTGCATCATTTGGTCCTTGGCCTTCTTCTTCACTTCGATTGGAAGGCTGCAATCCTCCTTTTCCACGACCGGTTTCTCATCCTTGTCGCACAGCGCATATCACATTGCAAAATTTGTAAGATGGTTGCAAACATCGCGCTCAACATTGATATCCGCAATAACACAATCCCAACATGAAAACTTGACCGCCGCCTCCACCGCCGCCACCCCTACCACCGCCACCCCCACAACCACCGCCGCCACCGCCAACACCACCACCACCGCCGCCGCTGCCGCCGCCTCCTCCAGCACCACCACCACCACCACCACCACCACCACCACCACCACCACCACCACCACAGTCTCGAGCACCACCGCCCGCATCAGCTGGAGGACGGGGAGGAGCAGCAGCAGCCGCAGCAGCAGCAGCAGGATCGATTAGAATCTAGATTAGAGACAACTTCACAAGAATAATCGACAAGTGGCAGTCTGAAACAACAACAACAACAACAACAACAACAACAGCACCAGCCTAGCACAATGACCTGAGTGCTTAGAATAGTTTGATGCAAACAAACCCTGCTGTCCTTGAAGGTTCCCCTTCCCTCCGCACCGCTGGAGATGTCATCACCCTCATCTTCCTTGCATTCACCCTCCCCTTCATCGCATTCATCCCCCTGTTCATCGCATTCATCTTCCTCTTTGGGGACTTCCTCCTCCGATCCTTCACCCGCTTCCTGGCGCAGTCATAACAAAAATTGCAAAACAAATACACCCAGGACTTTCATCACAACCTCAACCCAAAAGCCCGCCTCATTTTCGTCCGTCTCATTTTCGGCTGCTTTTTCCTGACAAATCAGCCGCAACAAGGAATCCTGGGCTTAACCTGGTTTTGCTGAAATCCATGATGAAAGATTTTCTGGCCTCCACTGGGGCAGCTTTGGCTTTCTTCTTTGGCTCTGGTTCCGGAGACGGGCTCACGTCCTTCGTTGCCTGAAAGAAACAAACAAGATGATAGCAGCCAATATTGCGTATGATTGCAAGTGCCTCCCTGGCACGCTGGATGGCTTCCTTCAACATCGTCATTTTCTCCCGGAATACGGCACTCCTACAACAAATTTGTGTGGGCATGGTTCCGCTGAACAGTCAAGCGCGCAGCCTCACTCCACGGGGATTGCGAGTCGTTCTTTCGAAGGCCCACGAAACCATGGTTCGCTGGATCTTAGCTTCTGTTTCACACCAAGCCTGACCAGATGGAACTGAAAACTACAAGGCACATACAGAGCTCAAAGACGAACAGTAATTCATCAATAGCACCATACCCAACCTCCAAGCTGTGCTTGTCAAACACATGGAGCCTGTACTGGTCGTTGGCCCAAGCCAAGGCCGCCTGCCAGCACCAACACAATAGCCCAAATAGTTTGTGCCTATCAATATGAAATTCTCTCACGTCAAGCTTGCCTTGACTTCCTTCTTGGTCGGCAGCTTGTGGGCAAAGGTCGTAGCATAATGGAGGATGAACTCAAAGTTCTCTTCCAAGCAAACCTCCAGCAAAAAGTCTACAGTTGCCAGTTTGGAATTTAGCAAGCTACAAAGCAGTGCGACACCTGGTCCTCGTTCGGGTCTTTGGCGGTGACCACCAAAAACGAAAACTCCACCCCCTGCGGCATAGGTGCAGGATCAAAAGAAACATGCGCAAGAACAACAGAAGAAAACGCAGGAGCCTCATTTTTGCCCGCTCGTTTGCGAAGGGCTGCAAACCTCTTGTTGACGTAGCTAGGCTGGAGGAAGTCCTTGTAGAGCTCCTGACAAGATCTGCTAATCTAGGAATCTAGATAATACCGAGCATTTGTGAACATCTGTCCTTCAACAGCATCACTTGCTTCGCGTCCGGCTTCGAATCAGGCATGGCGACGAAACCCGGGCACTGTAAAAAAATGGAATGGCCACCCTGCCCCAAATTTCAATCAACACCATGGAAATTTTGATCGATACCTCGTTACTGCAGCACACCACAATATTTTCAAGCCCATGCTTGAACAGGCACTGGCACATCAGATTTTGTAGTCAGGCTTGCCAAGCTTCCAAACACAATCGGTTCAAAAGTAGGCAGGCCCAGAGCCTTGATGGTCCCAGTCATCACCGAAGTTCTCGGTTGAAAGACCTGAGAGTGTTGTTGGATTGGGGGAATCTATTAAAAGCAGTCGCGAATTCTTATTAAGGAAAAGGCGGCGTTTGAATGCCGAGGCTGCTCGTACTGGCATGTAGACCTGTCTAGCGGGCACATCCAAAAGTGTGGAGTCTGTTCGAAAGTTCAAGCAAAAAGCTCAGGGCAGAGCAATCACAATGGAGAGGAAGACCGAAAATGCCATAGCAGAACTCACAATGGTAGCTTCATTTGGGCTGAAATGCGTTCGCCAAGACATCTTGGCAATTAGGCTTGCCACTGAGTCCGTATGGCCCCTTTATATGAATCATTTATACGCCCTTGGCTCCAATATGGGAGCTTGATTAAGGGACAACAACATTCAGGATACATTACATAAAGATAACGGGATTATGTAGGGAAACACCTGGAGCCGCATCAGCAGATCGTCGAGCTGGGCAGGTGGCCTGGAAATCATGTAGCCCTTATTTGCACCCAAAACCCAAATCTATTAATAGGATGTTGGAAAGGTAGTTATAACAAGAAGTACCAGTTAAACGGGTGCTTTGACAAAGTGCTAGTTAAACGACCACTTCGACCTCTAGGGTATAGTATTTGGTACTTCAAATAGGCCCCAAGATTAGAGTAAGCCCTAAAAATACGCGACCACATCCAGACCATCCCGTTTCAAGTAATCCCCAAGGCCTGCCGGGGCCCTCAGTACCGTGGGAGCCTTATTGAGTACATTTGATCTCAAATTTTCCTGACCCCCTATTGTTAGGGGCGGGTCCCTAGAGTTTAAAGAAGGTTCCACATTGCATAGGAACGCAAATCCCCAGGGCTTTTTCTCCTAGTCTATTTGCAGGTGGGCGGTCTCACATAGAACTCCAAAAACCTAAACCATGAACCTCTACCCCCGAAACCAGGTACCAGGTCTTGTCAAAACCGATGATGGGAGACTCGGCACCTCTAATGGAAGGTTAGGGGTAAGTGGTAGTTCTAAGTTATAAAGCAGTTTATGACTGTACTTACGGCTTAGTTTGAAGCCCACTCAGTCCCCTGACATGGTCATAATTGTCTTTTTTTTATCATGCAAATGCCAACTGTACTTTGGTCATGAAGTTTTTGGTTTAAGGTTTGGGATGTAGGGCTTAGAGTATTCGACCAGTGTATGCTATCTCAATGGTGCGTGGCTCTTGTAATCTAACCCTAAACCCTAAACCCTAAACCCTAAACCCTACCTAGCAGTTGAGGTGCTTTGTAGCAACTCTTCATACACAAGCTCTTTCAGGGTTTAGGGTTAGTTGGGTAGTTGACGCTAAAGAAAATAAGGCACTAAAGAAAATGAGGCACATGGGAGTTTGGAAAGAATGCTGGCAACAAATCAGCCCCCTCTAGCACACAACTCACAACCATATGCCATCTAGTTGGAAGGCAGGATACACAACCTGTGATGTTGCAGCTAGTTGGCAATGATATCTTTATAGATGTCTATATTTACTTATGATTCCGGACGAGTACCCAGACCCGTTAAAGGATCCATGAAATGTAATCCCCCAACACAGAGACCTGTACAGCATCGGGGAAACTAGGGGATCATTGGAAGGCTCCATTTTTTGGATCCGGTAGGGTCTGTGAAAATGATGAAAAAGCGACATCAATCCAGGGTAGGGGGCCAGATTGCGGAGTACTGAAGAGGAGAATGTGATTCAGGAAGTTCAACTTTAATAAAAGCCCGGTGCCTAAATCCTAAACCCCTCAGACCCAAACCACCGAGCCTGAATCCGCTAGACCCCTGAAATATCATGCAAGGCATAGCCGTTCATGCAAGATCAATTATACTGATCCCCTCTCCCTAATGAAGAATCCCTTACCCCCCAAATGATAAACATTCCCAGGTTATGTACAGTATAATGTTGGCCGGGATGATAAGGGTCTGGGGAGATCATGGTTGAGGGAGGGATTTCAAGTAAAAGCCTTCTCGAAGTCTTTAGATTTAGGGTTTAGGGTTTAGGGGTTTAGGGTTCAGGTGTTTTTTGGTGGTTTAACCTAGTAAGATTATGTTCCTGATATAAAAATACTATACCCCAAAAGGAGGATGTAGTCTTACTCTATAGTGGGTACCATAGTATCCCCAAATGAAATACTACTCAGATGAGTTTCTTAACTTGCTGGTGTTTAGCAGGGCATGGACCAATAAACTTTGCCCTTCTAAGACTCCTTATAGCCTAGTTCGCCATTCCAAATTGTTAAGCCCAATATACTCGCACACAAAGGATGTGCACCCTCAAGCCGACAGTCTCAAACCCTGAACCCTAGACCCCCTCAACCTTACACCGCATAGCCTCTATGTAGCCCCTGAAACACCCTGTCCCCCTCCCCACCCCCAAATTAGTAATAAGCACCCAGATGTGGGGTTTAGTGGTCTAGGGTTTGCCGGGTTTAGGGTTTTCCCTGATACAATCTGGGACATACGTACATATCATTAGGAGACTGGGTGGACGTACAGTATGGGGACGGCGGTAAACGCAACCCTAACCCTGAACCCCCTAACCCTTTGTGTAGGGCCTTTAGAGGCAACCACGCTGAACTCTAGACCCTAAACCTCAGAGGGCCTGAACAACTGACCCTAAACCCCAAACTCTGAGCCCCTAAACACTTAGCCTCTGAGTCCCTAAACCCTAAGCCCTAAACCTTTAACCCTAAGCCCTAAACCCTAAGCCCTAAACCCTGAGCCCTAAACCGTAAACCCCAAGCCCTAAACCCTAAACCCTAAACACCAAACCCTAAACCCTACAAACCTCTGAGGTTCTGGCGTGGCCGCAGATGCCAAAGCCAGGACATCTCCCAAGGTGTCGGTCTCAGAGCTTTCATCCGTTTGACTATTTAGGGTTATATGGGGGGTTTAGGGTTTGGGGTTTAGGGTTGGGGTTAAGGATTTAGGGTTTAGGGGGCTATGGGGCTATACGGCGTCATGTAGGGCTTCTATGAGGTTGTATAGGGATCTGAAGTGGTTCTTCTATGTATATGTATATATATAGAGAGAGATACTCATATCTGATGTAGGTATGAATTACAATGTCAGATTTGCATAGATTAGGGGTCTGCCTTTTTTGGGGGCCCATAATTAAGCAAGGGATGAAAATAGCCCTGACCCCAAAACCCGAATCAGGTAGACACAAGGGTCCAAAGCTTGGCAGTGTTGTGGTAAACGGCTTTAAGGGTCTTCAGGGCTCAGGGTTTATAGTCCCCCTTAAGTAGATAGAACATGGAGTACATGGAGATCTTATTATAATAGATCCAAAGCCATCTTCTGTCTACTTACGGGGGACGAAAGGTTTTAAGGGTCTTCAGGGTTCATTGCATGACCCTTGTCTGAGTATGGGTCAGCCTTCATCGCAACTGCGCCAGGCTTGCAACACCTGTTCTGCAGAGTCGGGTTCTCCTTGCATGGGCTCATTTCCACAGTCCCTCCACCCCAAGCAGTTCTTCAACTCAATGTTACCGGCTGATGATTCCGGAGAACCTATGCCCCATTCTGTATCCCTTGGGGAGCACTGGACCATGCACCAATCCAGTGGTGTTGGGCATGCTATCCCCCCATATAACCTTAAACTGATACATAGAAACCGTGGTCGAGTCACCCGGGCCCTAAATAGAAACGCTGTAGGATACCTCTATCGACCACCTTTCTATGTCACTTTACATTGTCTTGTCTTTCTGATTCTCCATCAGTTTTTCTACCTCATAGACCCTAAACTAGTGAAAGCCATGGTTCCCTTTTGGGTCCCCATCATAGTAGGACCAAAATGTTTTGGGGGATCGCAAAACAGGGACCACCATTTTGACGACCCTGGGATATATCCCTTAGCTTATAAGCGCCTACTTCCAGTGTCATACATCTTAAACTGTACTTCTAACCCAATTATGGCCTCTAAATTCCCGAATATGGTTGCAATTGGGTTTCAAATACCACTTCTATTTGGGATAGAATTACACTGAGCCTCCAAGAACATCCCTAAACCCTAAACCTCAAACCCTAAACCCTAAACCCTAAACCGTGAAACCTTCCAGGCATCCGGCATGGATGGCGCCCTTCGTATCTGCGGGAGCCTGCGAGGGCTGAATACATAGGGCGAAGGGTTTAGGGTTTAGGGTTTAGGAGGATTCTTGCGCAATAGCGCAGAATTTATTGGAGCAGAACATGAAACATGATGGAAACAGGGGCTATAATTAAGGGATTATACAAGATAAACCTGCGGAAGCTGGGGCTATAAGGGATTATATAAGGTAGTAAAATACTTGGTGCCCCAACCCGTAGAGACAACATCCAGGGTTTGCATTTGTCATCTTTTTACAGCCTTCATGAGCGCTCTTCCAAAATATAGTGGTAGGGTTTAGGGTTTAGGGCTTAGGTCGCTCTCGGAGGGTGCCCCAATCGTTCTAGTTGGGGAATATAAAGGGAAGCTCCTATTTCTGGAAAGTTCCATGCAACATCCCTAATCCCTAACAGGTGGGCCGGAGCCCGTGGGTCTTTTCGGAGATCACGCTCATTTGAGGTAATCGATGCGCCAGGATGGTGCTGACGCAAAAACATGCCCACAAACCTTTATATACATGCTGGATTCTATACAACCCCTAGGATTTACGGTTTCGTTTAGGGTTGAAGAATATTAACCCCAATAGTCAAAGATCAAATGCAGAAGAACATGGCAAATGAAGTGGGAACTACTGTTTAGGGTTTAGGGTTTAAGGACACGGAACCCTAAGCCGTGAATCCAAAACTAATGACCCAGAGAAATACAAGGGTTATATAGGGTTTAGGGTTGAGGGGTTATCAGGGGTTTTGAGTTCTTGTCCCAATATGAGAAAGTCATTAAGGATTTGTTGGGTTCAGAGTTTAGAGTGGGATATAGGGATTAGAAGGGGATTGTGGGCGGGGGTGTCCATATTTGGGTTTGACAGATGGATTACTCTGAGAAACTCCTAAGTACATTCCCCACACCTTGATGTAGATGCCCATGCAAACTCTAAACCCTAAACCCATATAAGCCCTCACCATGCCTGGATCCCTGTTAGGAGGCCATGCAGGGGGAAAGATCTTAACTTCGAAAAGGCTTAGGGTTTAGGGTAGCTGGAAAAGGGCTGCCTCTTGTGCCCAGCTTGAGACAGAACCCATGGTAAAAAGACAAAAAATGGGAACCTCAAACATGCAGCCCTAAGAATAGAGTAGGAATGTCCTAAACCCTGAACCCTTAACCCTACGCCCTCAACCCCAAGCCCTAAACCCGAAATCCTAAACCCCAAACGCTAAACCCCTAAACCCTAAAGCTTAAACCCAGGTATATACCTAATGGGATCATCACGTATTCCATGTATGTTCCTGCTATATTATTGGGGGTGCCCTGCTTGGGGTCTCCTTACAAGGGTTTAGGGGTTTAGGGTTACAATCCTATGTACACGAGTTGCATAAGAGCCAAGGAAGAATATGACAAAGGGTTGGGTTTTGCGAGCATGTAGTCTAAGCCCCTCATCCTTAAACCCTAAGAAGGCTTTTGAGTCCTGCCGAAGCCCGAACAATAGAGTCAGAAACTTTAGCCCCGACAAGCTAGAAGAAAACTAATGCCAACACTTGCTCATGTCTGTAGGTCCTCCGGTTGCCCGAAACTCTAAACCGGAAGCATCAAGCCCCGAAAGTCATATGTGAGGTTCCCAAAATTAGGGGTACCTTAGCGGGGGTCCCCATATAGATAATAAGGACTACAGTATATTTGGGATTTATGTTAGGGCCCTCTTGTTTGGGAAACTGCCATATCCTGCCGCACTTTTCGCGCCGAGGGATTGTCGAAGCGAAGGTGCAAATTCGTTGACTTCGATGGCAGGGATCTGGAAACCCTCACAGGTTTCGGGTTCAGGGCTTTGGTCAGAATGAACCACCTCATACATGGCGTTTACGGGAGTTTTCCTGATAATGGCAACCCAATTTTACATGAACTCTGAACCCTAAACCCTCATCTAAGCTATAGTCAAACTCCTAGTATCACCCTCATCTAAGCAAAAATACTCCCCTATATAACTCCCCCTTAAGGAGTTCAGACTTAGACTAAAAGCTCATCTGAAACCCTCACAGGTTGAGGGTACAGGGAGTTGGGTTCTATCAACGACACGACTAAATGTGCTTGAGACGGAAAACGAAAGAACTGGCTTTAGGGTTTAGGCCTTAGGGGCTAAAACTTTTCGGTTCAAGGGTTCATGGCTTACAGGTCTACCGTTTATCCTCCCAAACTAACATGGAACTTGAAAAGGGGTCAGACGGGGGATACTCGCATGACCCTAAGTACCTTATGCCTTAAGAAGGTCGGAGAATTTCGGAGCTTAGTATACGAAGGTCTTGCATCGTGTCAACACTATGGAAGCTACCCTGCTTTCATGAGTGGGCTATAGCCCAATAACCCTAAACGGTTCAGGGTGGAGGGTTGACCCTCAGATCACTAAAGCCCTAAGCCCTAAACCTAAACCCCCCCGAATATCACATGCTCTCATTGTGGTATTTCATAATATGGCAGTTTCCCAAGATAGGGTGACCCCAATATAGGGCCCAACATACTGTTATCCGCATTATACGGACCCCCCAAGAAGGTACCCGTAATTTTGGGAAACCCTAAACCCTAAATAGTAGCTTCCATGTTCTTTTCCATTATCCCGATAAAACCCCTATATAAGCCTATAAAATGTTCTGATCGTGGTAGTTCACAATATGCTGGGAATGTTTTTTCTCGGGGACGGTGATTAATCTGGGCAGAACACAACATGTCAGGGAACCTAGCTCTTGAGAAATGCGCGCGTCTCACTTGCTAGAGCATCTTGTTTCCAAGCCCCTCTCTGAAGCGGTTTCGGGTATAGGGTTTGGGGTTTTGGGGCTAAATGGTTGGTTTGGTGTAGGGTTCGCAGGCCTAAATAGGTGGAATATTGGAGAACCAAATGAAACATGAAATGGAAACCGTGACTATGTAAGAGCTTTTACAACAGAAGCACCTTCACCTAATGACCCACGCGAACTACTGGTACGGTACTGGGATTGTTGAGGGAGCTGTTCTTCGTCCGATTAACAGCAGGGTGTTCCTACTAGACTACAGGGTTTTGGGTCTGGGGGCTTGATAAAGATTACACAGGGCCTTGTGCTACTAAGGGAGTCTGGCTTCAACCCCGTTCCACCGCTTAACGGCAAACGTCGTAGAATCCCATATATTCAGCTTATGCAGATTTGGTTGAGGGTTCAGGATTTTTATAGTAGGGCTCAAGGCTAGATGATCCTCTTGGTAAACCTCCAAATCCGCCCCTAAATTCTAAACCCTATACTCCAAACCCTAAATCCTAAAGCCTATACCCTAAACCCCATATCCTAAACCCTAATACCCTAAAATCCTATATCCCAAACCCTAATACCCTAAAACCTCCAAGCCCAAAGCCCCGAATCCTAAGCCTGCATTCCTGCTGTGAAAAGGGAGGAGGCCATGCTGGAGCACTCCCAAACAATTCTAAGCTTCTGATCTCCTATGTTTAGGGTTTAAGGTTTAGGGTTTAGGGTTTAGGGATCTAAGCTTTTGATTCAGGGTTTAGGGGAGTTTAAGGATTAAGGATTTAGGGATTTAGGGTTTAGGGTTTAAGGTTTAGGGATTAGGGTTTAGAGATTAGGGTTGGGGGATTAGCGTTTGGGGATTAGGGTTTAGGGTTCAGGGAAGGCCCAGATTGGATCACTGGAAGGTTGTTGAAAATGCAGGGTCCTTTGTTGGGAGGCCCGAATAAAAGGATTGCAAGATATTAAGCTCTATATTGGGCCCCTTACCGTCCATGCTCTGAAAATCCGGTATGACCTTCGTATATTATACTACCATAGTTCCTAAAGGGAAAAGGTACTTCGGGTCATGCAGGTTTTTGCGTATCAAGAGTATTGACGCAAACCTTGGCAAACATCTTTCTGGTATATCAGCGACCGACTTGTTCAGTGGCAATCCTAGTAAACCCTAAACTCTACACTTCAAAGTCTAAACTCTAATTCTTAAACCCTGAAACTTAAATCCTTAACTCTAAACCTTACACCCTAAACCCTGAACCTTAAACCCTTAACTCTAAACCTTAAAATCCTCAACCCTGAACCTTAACCGCTTTCCCATCTTGCTTCATGTAACCGCCGGCTTTCGTGGCGGGCCTTTGGGGGAATTTTTTGCCAACTTAGGCGGTGAGTTAGTACTTGTTGGGGTTCTTCCTAATGTAGACCCCTGATTAACAAACCCCCTCCCCTAATATTTAGGTCCTTAAAAAAAAGGGGTTATTAATCATGGGTGGTGTTTAGGGCCTGGGGTTTGTTATATCCGGTTCAGGACTAAGGGCTCAGGGTTCCGGGTGTGGGGCTGCGCATTAGGCATGTGGCTTTTAATGAGCCTAGTGATTACGAGAAATGAACAAACGAAAAGATGAAGAAAGGTTCGTTTTGTGGAATGAGAAACCCTAATTTGACTACATTGTTGCCTGCTGGGTAAAAAAAAGAAAATAAGACAACGTTGAAGTCAGCACAACAAGAAGGAGAGCAAGATCGTGTTAAACCATAGCCGCGTTACATAATCTGTTCCAGGACACCTGGGTGGCTTTTGCGAGTTAGACCCTCAACCCTACCGTAGACCCCAACTACCTTTAGGCGTTATGAGGTATAGCTCGTAAATAAGTGGCAAATACTTCTATAGTGTAGGTAATTGGGTTCCAGGTGGACCCGGAATCCCTAAACTCTGAACCCAAAACCCTAAACCTAGCAGAAGTTTCGACTTTAGCTCCTCCTCCCCGTTAACTTTTTGGCTTTGCTTCCCCAAGCAGGCAGGCTCTAGTGCATGCGGCTCAGAGCGGGCAGGAGCCGCGGCATAAGGAAGCCTGTTAGTTAAGGTATTTGAGTACGGGCGTAGGGCTAAACATGGACCATAAGGTCCTTCAAAAAGCTTCTATAGGGGCATATTCATGCCTAAATGTCTGTTTGCGAAGGTGGCCGCAAAAGCATAGATGGTAGTTTCCATTTTCTTTTCCATTATCGCTACTATAAGGTCCTTATATAACCCCTATATAACCCTTTGTTCCGTGGGGCCCTACCTTTTCAGCAAGACTAAAATCAAAGGCATGTCAAAAACCTCCTCAAGCTATGGGGTTTGATGAGGCTTCAGTAGGGTTATATGGGGATAATGGAAAACAAAAAAAGGAAATTACTATAGTATAATAGGGTATATATTAAGGTTATATCGGGGATACATACGGATAATGGAATAAAATAGAAACTACTTTTATATTGGGGTAGAAAAATGAACTAGCGCGGACTTCTGAGGGTTGGGGATAGCTCCTGTTGCATCTTGACACATTCACTTTGCCTTGCAGCAGGCTATAACTTTGGACTCTGAGCTTCACACCCTCTATTTGCCTACAAGAGTAGTGGGCATCGGCAGGCAGATCGCAAAGTTGTAAGAAAATCGCTGGCGCAGAAGCTAGCGCGGCACTAGCCACTAGTGCCAAAGCCCTCTGCAATACTTCAGTCATATCCACAAAACTGGGTCGCTGTTAAGGAACTTTAATTAAGTTACTATATTGGGGAAACCCTATCATTTATTATATATACCCATGATGGTAACTTAATTTAAGTTCCTTAACAGCAACCCAGAAAAAGGCCTGTCAATTTTCTCTAACGCAAAACAAATGCACGTTCGAAGCTCTCAAAGGCTGCGCCGCAAGGCGGCTTCGGCTCCAAGCTTCTTGAAAGTTCCATGCAACAATATTATAGTCCCCCTTAAGTAGATAGAATATGGGCATTATGGGGATCTTATTAAAATATCCCCAAAGCCATATTCTATCTACTTAAGGGGGACTATTAAGACTAGTAGTACTATAGTAATAAGAATAATAGCAATAGTAATAATAATAGTAATAACAATAGTAGTAATAACAATAACAATAGTAGTAATAATAGGTAATATTAATAGTAATAACAATAGTAGTAAGAATAATAATAACAATAGTAGTAATAATAGCAATAACAATAGTAGTAATAATAGCAATAACAATAGTAGTAATAATCGCAATTACAGCCGTAGTAATAATAGTAATAATAATAATAGTAATAATAATAGCAATAATAATAGTAATAATAATAGTAATAGCACTAATGAAAAAGATATAATCATAGCCTTGGGATGCTTTGAAGGTTGTCTTAAACTCCTAGCGCCTAGCTATCGCTTTTTCTAGCACCGCCCTGGGATGTACATGATCCTCGTAGGGCCTCGCGATTAAGTAGGGAAAGTTCTTAGAAAATCGCGTAGGGCATGCCGAAACCCAAATCCTTAAACCTTAAACCTTAAACCTCAAACCTCAAATCTTAAAACCCTAAACCTTAAACCTTAAAACCCTAAAACCCTAGTTCTGGAAACCCTAGACCCAAACCATCGGGCTCCCATCCGCTCTTGCCGTCGTCCTTTAAGTCCGGGCCCGCACGTTTGGGGTGAGGGGATGTAAGGGTTTAACTCCCCCATGGTTTTGGAGATTCCTGGGCTCTTTAGCTCCCCTTATTATATTGATATAGACTATCCCTAGCTCCTTAGCTCCCCCCAAAAGTATGGGTAGTTAAGGATTAGGGTTGAGGGTTCAGGTTTAAGGATTAGGGTTTAGGGTTTAGGTTTAAGGATTAGGGTTTAGGGCTTTAAGGTTTAAGGATTAGGGTCTTAACGTTTAAGATGTAGGGTTTAGGGTTTCAAGGTTTAAGGTGCAGGGTTTAGGGTTTGAAGGTTTAAGATTCGTATTAGGGTTCAGGGTATGGGGCTCTATAAGGCTTCGAGGGCTTAGGAGAGGGGTTCAGGGGAGGTGGATGTGTGGTTTTAAGTCCTTGAAGTCGGGCCAATCCCCCACCCAGTCATGGGTACCACAAGGGACTATTGTAGGTATCTGAAGGCCCTATTAACTCCAGATTTAAGGCTATTACTATAGGGGGGGATTGACCTAGCCCTGAAGCTATAGTTCTGGGATTGACAAGTATAGAAATGTTACTTGGGCACACAAGTTCTAGACTTCTAGATTGGGTCTTTGAGACCAGAAAGAACACAAACACACCTAAACCATCAACCCTAGCTAAGATCCATACAGCCCCAAGTAACACCTGATAGAAAGGTATGAGCTACTGTCAAAACAACGCAGTTCAGGGTTTAGGGTTAA
>CAJNIZ010020014.1:63219-80965 GCA_905231905.1 Symbiodinium pilosum | reverse complement strand
GCGCATGGCCCTAGCAAAAAAAACCATGGAGGTGCGCTGAACTCCTGAAAGCCCCGCCTTGCAAAGCCTGCGGGCAGCCAGTGCCAACCTTAGATCTGCCCGGTTTAGGGTTAGGGGTTTGGGGTTTAGGAGTCAGGGTTTAGAGTTTAGGGTTTGGGGTTTAGGGTTTAGGTTTAGGGCTTGGGGTTTAGGATGTAGGATTGAGGGTTTAGGATCCAGGACTTAGGGTTCAGGGTTTAGGATTTGAGGTTTAGGATTTAGGGTTTATGGGTTTAGAATTTAGGGTCTATGGTTTAGTGTGAGATGTTTACAGGGAGCTTCCGGCCTCCAATATACGGTAATTTCCAGGTTGTCAGGTTTACAGGGTGGATCTCTTCTGTTCACCTTAGGGTTTAGGCTTTACGCCCGCTTTTCTTTCTTTTTTTGATTTTAGGATGTTTCGGGCATCAAGGGATTTCAAGGGCTTGTGGGGATACTGCAGGGTTTGAGGGTTTGGTCTAGGATCCTAACCACCCTCAATACAAAGTGGGATGATGAGTGTCTTAACATGGGTCTAACGGCCCAAACCGGCAAGGGGGATTTTTTTTGGGTGGTTTTCAAAAAAGACGCCTGAAGTCCACAAGAAGGGATGCCATTGAGCATTCAGACCGTTGATGCGATGCAGTTACAGGAAGCCGTATTGTTGTCGGGTTTGCGGCAGGATTCTTTCTCAAAAGGGTTGCCTAGTCAGGGGCACTATCAGCTTGGGTAGGAAGATCGAGCGGTCCATAATTCACTTTACTACTGTAGAAGTTTACATTCTTACCAATATCATCACCCTGTAATCATCCTCATAGTCTTACAACAGTATAGTCTGCAGGCATGTGCTGGTTTTGAATATCTTACATTGATGTAATTGATGGCAATAGCCGATGCTTATCATTGGTATGATGTTTGCCCTCATTTCCTTGATCTGTCTTCTTGCTCCCATGAACCATTCGAGTCAACAGGCTTATGCTTAAGCTCAATGCGGTCTGCAGCACAACGTCCTCGCAGGTCCTCCTTGAAAATGGAAAAGGACATCAGGAACTTTGTTAATATGACTGGTTCTTGGCTAAGTGATTGGGATCGGCAGGCTCAGCAAGGTCTTCTGTCCTGCCAACCCATAATGACCCAGTGACAACCTTATGCTCTCAGATTCCCATGTTCTTCAATAAGACTGACTGGGCCTGCTGGGGAGGTAAGCATCTAAGTATCATGCCACAAGCTTGGACCCAGCTAGATTCGAAGCTCCGACTTCCTTCTCAACCCTCAAACAATCAGGAAGTTACCTTGCGCCCCCTACTGCCAGTAGGACTTTGCTATGCTTAGATCCCCATCGCTATCTTGCGGTTCTTTTGAAGGAAGCCGCCTTTGAAGGACAGATGACTATTATCACTATTTTCGGTATTGGTCGTATAAATTCTTCTAACTGTTATTCATTTTTGCCTTTATCATTACTAGAATAGTAATACACCCAGGTAGTCTTTGCAAGGCCTCTTTTGTTTGTAGTGGAGAGCGCGAGCCCCAAGCCATACGATATTGTGGACCCCCATCCCAGTAACAGTGACTATAAGGATAATGGTGACCATATGAGGGTCCTATTATATTCCTATTATACGACCCTAAACCCTAAACCCTATTATACCATTATTACAGGGTGGGAGGGCCCACCTAAGCCACACGCAAAGCTCTGCAAGGTTCGGGATGCCAGGACGGGCGACGATGGGTTCAACCGTGGATTTCGTTCACACTTCTCCCTTAGTATGTTGTTAGGGTTTAGGGTTTAGAGTTCAGGGTATAGTACATTATGGTATATTATGCTATCTTATAGGCTTTTACAGTAAATCATGGAATACTCATGGTACATGTCTGGTATATTATGGTATAACGGTAACGCGTTAAATGTCCTGTTGGGGACTTGTTGACTCAGTCTCTTGCCACATTCCAGCCTCTATGACACGAAACTTGTGGTCCATTCTAAGTGAGCTACGGACTAAATTTGGGTTGGGGAGACCTAACGAGGACTATATCGGG
Source organism: Symbiodinium pilosum (assembly GCA_905231905.1). Lineage (NCBI taxonomy): Eukaryota > Dinophyceae > Suessiales > Symbiodiniaceae > Symbiodinium > Symbiodinium pilosum. Next base: position 78,910 of record CAJNIZ010020014.1, on the reverse strand, counting down.
TTTTGGGGGGCCCTATTAAGGGATATACTGCAAATTTTGTCCATGGCTCAGGTGGTGCCTGTTCAAAAGGTCAGCGAACGCTCTTCTGAGAAATTGTCGAACTATTCAGCAGCATACACCGTAGGCCCTGAAATGCCCATACTGCCTATTGTGGGCATTGATCTTTGCACAGTATTCATGCAGCGCGTCCGTGCTTGATTTTTGCAGTTGTAACTTGAAAGGAAAGGCTCACACTGGTTTCAGTCATAGCCTTTTAGTCTATCTACTGGTTCCTCTAACGCAGCTGCTGGGACTGTTGAGTTCTTTCGTCCATTTGGCAGCTGGAGATTGTAACGCAACTGCAAGGATAGACATGGGCCAAAGTAGCCAAAATGCAGTTCTTGACTGTCCCCGCAATGCATGGAAGGATATGAGAAATGCTGCCCATGTCACAAGCATATACACCCTATAATCCCTATATAAACATTATACAGCCCCTATAATCCCTACAGTTTCCATATTCTTGTCCGTTACCCGAAAATAACCCCATACCCCATGACTCCCCAGTGGTGGAGAGTGCAATAAGGGCTGCACTCCTCTATGGTCTACGTCTCTGCAATAATGGAGAATCAAATGGAAAAAACGGAAATGGAAAATGACCTTGAAACTGGGGTTACATAGTAGCTTATAGGGTTTAGGGTTTCCAAAATTATTCTGCCGTAGATTGTTCTTGCAGTTGCCCAGCAACGTGACATAAGGCAGGTGAGTCTATGGGAACATAGGTCAGTGTGTATATGTATATGTATATGTATTGTATATGTATTGTATATGTATATGTACATGTATATGTATTGGTTGTTCAAATGCGGAGAGCACGAATAGCAGCGATGGCGTATTCTGTTTAATGCAGGAATCAGATGTCTAGCTGCATAAATCAGTATTGTGGCTTGCATGCTCAGATTTTCGTCATTGTGTAGCTGTTGCCAGGAAAAACGACCCGAACCCCTACCACGAAGAGTGCCGGCGGTGTAGCTCCTGCCATCAGAAGGTGAGCAGGCGCCCGTCCCTATTGCAATGTCTCTAGACATCCAAATGTGCCTGTAATACAAGCCTTCATACTCGACATTTTGTGGGTAAAGGCAGTAGGAGGTCGAAGAAAGGTTTTTAGAGACTTGAGGGTTAGGTGTTTTCGATGGATGAACTTTGCATTCAGCTGCCGTGCAGGTTTCGCAGCTCTGGAATTGGGGAAAATCGATACCTTTATGGGGGTCTCCCAGCCCTTACTCGCAGGTTTAGGGTTTAGGGCTTATTGTTTCGGGTAATTATACTCCAAGTCTAACTGGTATTTTTACTTTTCGCTCAATTTGAGCCCCACCGCGGTATAGGGGTACCTAGAAAGCCTGTCATTGGTTTATATGTACAACTTTATTGTCGTATAATTGCCCTGAGCCTTCAAGTACTCACCGCTGGCTGTAGAGATCCTCAGTACTGTGGATCACAGCAAGAGCACGGCGGATCCCAGCAGCAGCTACCAGTCTTCTGAAACAGCGCAGTGGTCAATGTGACGTGGTTATGGTTTCCCCAGTGATGCCGCTTTTCCTGCCTTTGGGTCCTAGCTTTGCCAAATAGCCGCCCAATACCAAAAGCGGAGCTCGTGTTTTCACGAGGTTACCAAGGGCATGTGTTTGGTAACACTGAGCACAGAAGTTTCCGCCTCTAGGGCCCCAAGCTCAAGCTGGTCAGACCCAAAATGCCTTGAGTTTAGGGTTTAGGTCTCTTATAAGATTGATAACTTATCAAGGTTTAGGGTTTAGGGCTCCCTCACTTTCAGAGACCCCCATTCAGATCCATGGCCGTATTCTTGGGCTTAAAACGTATTAAATTCTGAGAGTCTGGGTTGGTGCAGCTCCCGAAGCTTATTGGTTGTTAGTAGGGAACATGGAATTTGATCGCTACATCATCCCCATATACCCCATTCCCCCAACCCCTACTAACCCCCACCCCAACAAGTAAGCCTCCTTGCTTCCTGAAATTACAAGCTTGTTCGGCACCCCAAGCACCGCTTAAGATTTCTAGTAGTGGGTGGCAGCTCATGGGTTGAAGGGTTGAAGGTACCCTAAACCTCAAATCCTAAACCCCACACGCTAAACCCTAAATCCTAAACCCTAAATTTTAAACCCTTTGACGCGCTACAGTGTAATAGCTGCTGAGACAGCCAGGATCAAAAAGAGCTTTCAGACACGGCCTGAAGCGTGAATGTTTGGTGTTGGATCCTAGCTGCTTGACCCAAGATTCACGAAATAATTCTGCTGGTGATGAATACTATAGTAGGTTCCAGTTTCTGTTCCATAACCTTCATAGACCCAATATACTACCTCCATATATACCCCAATATATACTCCAACATTATACCCCCATTACTATATCCCAATATTATGCTCCGACATCATACCCCAATCTGAGTGCCAATGGAAGGGGCTTAGATTGCTATGGCATAGACTGTGTATCCTGGCCTTGAAACTTTTCGCGCTAAATCCTATACAACTTTGATAGAATCCACATAAGCTGTGAAGACGGCAACTGCCCGTATCCTAAGCCTTGAAACCAGGGAAGGAATGCACATGATTGCGGGCAAGATCTTGTGCGGTTCTTGCTGGGACCTCATACTTCAGGTTTAGGGGGTCTTGGCTGAGAGCTCAGAGGGCTTTGGGGTGGATGCGATCGTCTTGGGTGCGTGCAGGCTACTAGACCTCACCTATTTTGACCCTGCTCATGCCCTACTTGCTAGCTGTCCACTCTTGCAGGTTTTGTCCTGGGTGATATGGGCCCGTTGTAAAAAGGTGCCTGTAGGGACTCTTGAGATATGATATACGGGTATTGTACATGGGTTCCACACAAGGATTCTCTAGGGATAATTCTTTGTTTTTTGATCTTGTCATGGCGATTGTGCTCTGGAACTGGCAGATGAGCTGAAAGGCCAGTTTTGACTCCATGGACCAGGCGAGTATGATTGCTACAGTGTCCAGTATAAGCATCTTGGGTATAGCGCGGAACAGTCTTGGTAGTCGTCATCATCATCACTAGCATCATCGTCGTCAGCATCATCATCGGTTTGTACATGCAACAAGGAATTTTGATGACCAGACCGCACCTAGTCCTTAACCCCAAGCCCTCAACCCTAAACCCTGAACAGTAGTTTCCATTTTCTTTTCCATTATCCCAATATCTTCCCTATATATTCCCTTTTTCCCCCCTACAGGCCCCCCCCCTCATTCCCAGGTGACGTGCTTTTTGGCGAATTCTTCGTGTCCGGGAAGCGGAATGGTGCTGATTACATGAGGGAGGCTGGAATGGTCTACACGAAGCCAATGCCTACTCAGTAGAGAATGAGGGGCGAGGATGTAGGTACGATCATAGGGGCGTGGATGATGAGGCATTTTGGCGCCCATAATGGAGAATCAAGTGGAGCAAGACATGGACATGACATGAAAACTGGTACTGTATAGTGTTTTTCTCAGGTTTTATGTAATGTGGAAGCTCGGATAATGGGTACTGCCAACCACGGTGCTTAAGGGTTTCAATGTACACTTACCCCTAATACCGGAGAATCAAACGGAACGTGGAACATGAAATTGCAGCAGGGAGTAGGTAGGGGGTTAAGAGGGATCATATAGGGTTGTAGTTCCCCCGATGTAGATAGAATATGGGGTATAGGGGGATCTTTTTATAACATACCCAAAACCATCTACTATCTACTTAAGGGGGATATATTTCAGGGGCAAACTCTGCTTGATTGCTTTACGGGTCTTGGGGCTTGAAGTATGCGGTGGAGACTGGCAAGGCTTCTACCGCAGCAGCCGCACTGGCTGCCTTCGCCAAACTCCTCAAACTTCCTATGCTTAGCACATGCTCCGGAATTCATTTGCAGCAGCATGTAGGTATTATAATAGTGGACCATGTACAATGTAGAAGTGGTTATAGTCCCCCTTAAGTACATAGAATATCATGGAATATGGCTTGGGTATATTATAATAAGATTCCCTTGTACTTCATATTGTATCTACCTAAGATACACTATATAGGAATCCATTCCCCCCGTTCCCTTAAGGCCATTTCTCTGCAGCAGTTTCGGCTTCAGCCGCGGGAGCCACCAAATGGCGCTCCAAAGCCTAGTCTTCCTCCTCGCTGCCGCGCGGGCAGCGGGCCATGGAGCCATGCAGCTGAGCGATCAACTTGAGCATTTTGAGGTTCAGGAGTTGAAGGCTTTGCAGTTTAAGGTTTAGGTCTTCCATGTTTTTATATCCCATGATATACTATAATATATTACAATACATTAGAGTATACTATAATACGCTACTGTACCATAATCTACGAGAATATATGTACATTCTGGGGTTTTGCACCCCGGACTTTTTCAGCTTTGGGACGTGTTTTGGTGCGTAGTGTAGACCCCTTGTGAATAAATCCGCCTCCTTAATAGGAATTATAACAGGGATCCTAGTATTAAGGCCCTTAAAAAAAAGGGCGGTTTATTGATCAGGAGTCCCTAAACCCTAAACCCAAAATAGTAGTTTCCATTTTCTTGTTCATTATCCCTATATATCCCCATATGACCCCTTTTAAAAGGAGAGGGTTTATAAATCATGGATCTACATTCGTGTTGATGGTTTGGGGAGTTGTTACGGGTTTTGTGCGGCAGCGTTTTACGAGCGGCTTGTTGTGGGTAGGTGGAACTGTTTTCTTCAAGGTCTATATTGAGGTTATATTGGGGTTATACTGGGAGAATGGAAAATAAACGGCAGCTACTATTTAGGGTGTAGGGTTTAGGTTGTAGGGTTTGGGGCTCAGGCTTGGCTTAGGATCTGGAGTTTGGATGAGTGAAACTCTGCCTAAGGCCTAAGGATGTGGGTAGGACGGGTAGCATAGAAGGATTGAGAAGATAGGACGGACTGTGTAATGAGCAACCAAAAGCGCGATTGTCATCATCCTCGTCATCATCGTTATCATCATCATAGTAGTAGTCGTAGTGGTGGTATTGGTAGTGGTAGTGGTAGCAGGAGCACCAGCACTAGCAGTAGAAGCGGTAGGAATTGTCTTTTGTTTTCACTACGTTAAGGGTCATTGTTAAAAAGGGGGTGGTAATAATTAAATTCCCCGGGCCAGAAAGATCCTGAGATTTGGGATTTTTTACTTCGTCTTAATTTCGAACCATCGATCTCCTTGATACGACCTCTCTGTATATTGGGGTGGCATGGGGTCATTATTATAAACAGGTGGGAATAATAAAGTTTCCCGGCTAAATCCATAAGCATCATGCTTCGCAATTGAAACCAGACTAATTAAGTGAATATAGACTAAGAGTTCTTTTGCTTGCTTCCTAAGTACCCTTACTCCTACGCTAACTCCTACCACTCCTGGTCGTGCTCCTACTCTTACTCCGACTCAAGTCCTAGACAGCTCATGCTGCAGAGGCTTTGTTACGACCCCCAAATTTTACGAACCTTTGTCGAGATTGGTCCGCCCGAAACTCTGGGGGGGGGGTTAGTATAACGACCCTCACATTATTCAGTAGAGCAAGCAAACTTGCTTTGGACATGCATTTGTAGCTGTAAGTGGGATAGAGGACCCCTTAACCCAGCTGGAAGCCTGACTTGTATTATAGCTACCTCTGTTCCTATAAGTATTGCGGTGGTCAAGGCAATGGCACCCCCAAAGCTTGCCGAAACTTCGTTTGAACTCAATGGAAAATGGACATCCATGAAGCCCTTACACTGTTTTTTCTCAATCTATCGCAGTCTATAGGACGGCCTGAAGGTTTCACAGAGTCTTTGAGAAAGCGCCAAATACTCCTGCTTTCGAGGATTGCCTTGACATGTATGTGCCTAAGCTCAGCGTATGTAGTCCCCCTTAGGTAGATAGAATATGGCTTTGGGTATATTATAATAAGATCCCCATATACCCCATATCCTATCTACTTAAGGGGGACTATAAGCCTGCACACTGAACCTTGAATTTCAGGAAGGCGTCGAGGTATAAGCCTATCACTGAAACGTTAAAGCCCTAACCCTAACTCCCACTCAGTAGCGAGTTGTGATTTATAAGTCAGAAAAACTTTTAGGGGGCTTATATGCATATATATATATATGTATAAACCCTAAACCCAAAACCCTAAACCCTAAACCCTAAATCCTAGACCCAAAACCCAAAACCCTAAATGTTTATGGACTGCTGTAGGGATGCCCTCCCTCATTCCCTACTACACGGCACACAGTCAAGGTATGAGCCCCCCACGCGAAATAGCGCTGGCATGTCCCTGCTCTCGCCCACCTGCCCTGGCGGTGCTTGCCAATGGTATAACCAAGGTTGGGACTTCCTGGTGGTTTAGGGTTAAGGGTTTGGGGTTTAGGGTTTAGGGTTTGGGGTTTGGGGTTTAGGGCTAGGGTTTAGGGTTTGGGGTTTAGGGTTTAGGGTTTAGTAGTATATTGGGTTTATATTGGGGCAATGTAGGGGTAATGGAAAATAAACGGAAACTACGATGTCATAGGGGGCACATAAATAACGTGGGGGATATACTGGGGTCATGTAATTTTTAGGGCATAACGGGGAAAAAGAGTTCGAAAAGAGATCCATTCTTCCATGCCTTGCTGACTACCAGAAAAGTAAAGGGTGTAGGGGTTGGTAGTTTGGGCTCTTGGCGTCTAGGGTGCGTACTTGAAGGTTCAGGCTGTAGTAGGAAGTAGGAGCAGGGGTTTGGAGTTTAGGCTTTGGGCGTAAACCCTGAAGCATGTGCAACGCCAGGGTGTAGTGCTGCCCACGTAGTTTATTGACCTCTACCCCCTGCCCAAACTTGGTAGTCCTAACCCCGAGCCCTGGACCCTAAAGCCTAGACCCTAAACCCTAAACCCTTGACCCTGACTGGACCCTCTGCAATGCAAGACCTTGATGAGTTTCAGGGTTCAAGCTTAGGGAGATCAATGGCTGAACAGCAGCAGTAGCAATAAGGGGATTTTGGTAATGCCAGCCCCCAAGAGAAGGACCCTATGACCGCCAGATGATAGTCATAGGGTCCTAATTTTGGGGGCTGGGGTTACCTAAATCCCTTTAGAAAGTATAATAGCATCAATTGCTCCAGTCATAGCAGCAGGCTACAAAGCACCAGCAGCATACAATTGAGTTTCTTTCCATTCCGGATTTTCTCGAACTTGTGGGTTTTTTTTGGGGGGACGGCTGACACTGACGGCCAGTGGGACCACATGTGAGGAACCCAATTCGAGAAATTGCGTTTCTCCAAATAGGGGTGTCCCCACGTGGCCTTGGAAATCACGTAGTCCACAGCATTCTCGCTAGCTTCTCCTAGAACAATTGATCCGTTTGTATGCGGACGCGCCAAAACCTTGAGCTGATAATTTCGACAGCCCCCCAAGTGAGGGTTTGCAGAAAGAGGGTCCTCAGCTACTACATTCCCCAATTTGAGGACTGGCAAAAACATGCCGCTAAATTTGAGAAACCTTAATTCCACTCAAACACTTCATTTTCGATTGTCTTGTGCATTCGATTCTCCGTTATAAGGGTACATATCCTTTTTTTTCCCAAAGTAATCCATGGAATTATCCGTCCTTCAGGCTGCACCATTGGCTGCCCTGAGATCTCCGGGCTCCATGTGCCTGGAGACGTGCCTGTGGCCACATAAACACGCGGTTTGGGATTTGGGGTTTGAAGTTTACTCACTGGCTCCTAGTAGGGAATCTAATCCCTATATCCCTATATGCAATATTCTCATATTCCTTTCTAAGCGTAAACGCTGAACCCTAGACCCTAATCCCTACATAATATATTTCCATATTCCCTACTAGGAACCAGTAAGTTCAGGGTTGTGAGGGTAGAAGCTGGGAGTGAAATTGCTAAGAATGCTCGAGCACTTGTGAAGTTTCTGGATTTCAGTTCTGATGTGTACACATATACGTATAAACATACCGTCCAGAAAGTCTATTCTGTTTATTGAAGCCTTGAACCCCTGCGTTCGGCATTTACATAGCCATCCTGCCATGGATGTTTGCTGGGCGTTTTCTCCTTGTTGTTTCAGGCGTACACGTAAGAGCCGGATACGTAAGGCCCTTCCAAGGGCTCCTGTAAACAGCTTTTGCTCTACTCAGAACGGCCACTAAGCAGCAATTGACACAGGCTCTGTTATATCACGGAGAATGCTGTACAGGAACTTAAGCTAGGTACTTTTATCATGAGACACTTTTATGTACTACGTACCCGTACAATGGTATTTTAATTTAAGTTCCGTAAGAGCAACCCAGATTACGCTTACACTGCAGGACATAATGCCTGCAGCCCCGCCCTAGGTTAATCCCGTCTCCTCAGTAATGATCCCCCCACCCGCCCGGTAACAATATCCCCCCTAGAGAATTCTTGGGGATATTCATTATTTGGGGGCTTGGGGTCTTACTCTCAGGGGCAGGGGATTAGAGTCCGGTGAGGGGTGCCCAACAGGGCCTGCCAGTTTTCGTTTTTGAGTTCGTGGTCTGCACTATTAGGTTGTATTCTTTTCTGGCGCGGAAGGGGTATGAAAGCCAGGGAGTCAAAGCCATGGATGTGAACTACGTACATGATAGTCTTCATAAATGCGGACTCCACTTTAGATGCCCAAATACTAGAACTTTTACTAGGAGGACTCCCAGAAAAGAGACCGCACATTTTCGGCAACCCTTAAGTAGATTTAGTAGTTCGATTGTTATTTTGTGGCTCGTAAGTTAGCTGCAGTTCGCAAGGCTTGTGACAACCCTGCCAAGCCGACGCTGAACTGGGGCTTCTTGGTTCTGCAATGGTGCTGGGGGTTTCCACGAGTAGGGGAACCTTCCTGGGGATATTCTTCATAAGGATGATCATGCTTTGGGATCTAGATTGGGGCCTGCCCCTTGAACCCCAAAACCCCCCATTTATGGAAACAGCTTCCTAAACTCTAAACTCCAAACCCCTAAACCCCTAAACCCCTAAGCCCCTAAACCCCTAAACCCAAATCCTAACCCTAAACCTTAAACCCCTAAACCCTAAAAGCTTGGGCTCCGGATCTGAAAGCCTTGCCCTTGAGGTCTCGCACTTCTAAGACCCAACAAAAGAACACCAACTCATGACCTCCTTAAAGCAGGGTTATATAGGGGAGCCTTAGAGGGGGGTATATAGGGTTTAGGGTTTGGGGTTCAGGGTTTGAGGTTTAGAATCCTGAAAAGGGATTATATAGGGGACTACTAAAAGGGTTACTAAGAGGGATACTAGGAGTTTAGATTATGGCTCACATGACTGAAGGGTTTAGGGCTTAGGGCGAAGTGCTCCATAATTTTTGGATTTGGCCGAAGAAGTTCTCAGCCCAGGGTTCAGGTTCAGCCGGGATGTATCCTTGGCCTTGGTCTTAGCGTCCAAGAACTTGCAGCAGGTAGACTTTTTTCTGTTGTGACACTTGGGTCCTCGTTTTCGAGCTGTATTCCGGGTTGTTGTTGACGAACTTGAAGCAAGTAAGTTGCCATAACATTTCGTAAATCCTACGGTGATATGGTAAGTTTATTTTTTGTTTTAATATATATCTCTTAACACCAACTCAGTATGGTGACTTAGAACCAATGCCTAGGCCCTACGCCCCTCGCTCCTAGTCTGGGGGGTTTTGGCTAGAAATTGCGAGAACGTACAGGCAGAAGCACGAACATAACTTGCAAGTGTGCGATGGTTCACATCAGGTGGTTTCATCAATGCTGCTGTGCGATCCCGAGCGCTCATATGAGCTACTGTCAACTTTACCCTTTCTAAGGGAACTTGAACAGTAGCCAGGCTCCCTCTTGTAGTGTAGTCCCTAATACAGTCCCTAGTAAGGAGCCCATGTCCATTGACTATGTGGGAAATTTTGACGGTAGCTCATATCCTCAAAAGAATTTCATCCGACAATGAAATAGATGACCCGACTCTCAGGCCCTCAATCCTCAACTCCTGCAGGCGAAGATGACGAATTCCTCCAGTATGAGGATGATGGCTATGGGGGCGAGACTACATATCATCCATGGCGATATCCAGGCTAGCTGCAGCTCTGTGGGTCCTATCATTATGGGCATCATCGTTTCTGAGCTGCTTGTTGCTATGACCAGAATCATGACCATGGTAGAAGCAGTCCTTACCGCATCGCTGTGCTTGTGGGTTCTTGTCATAATGATTGATTTTGTGACCCTATTTTTGTCGACAAAGTTGATCCGGTCTTGCCCTTCGCTGGGAATGTGTTCATCAGGATCAGAGCATCACCGCTGCCACCAGCAGTAGCGGCAGTATCGGGTGACGTGGCCAGCGTAAGAATGTCACAGCTCATCATCACATGAGCTATAGTTTAAACTCCTAAAAGAGGGATTATCTAGGGGATTATTTAGGGGACTACTATTAGGGATGTTAAGGGGGATGCTAGGAGTTTAGACTCTAGCTCACGGCCCTTGCTTCTTCTGCCTGGAAGGTATGCTTCGTGTAGTCCCTATAGAATCACAAAAATCATCCCTAGCATCTATGGCCCCGTTCCCGATGCAGCACATTTAATGTTCTGATTGACAGTCAGACCTGTATTAGTTTCACTCTTTCTATTGTTTCTACTAGCAGGGCTACCTACAAAAGCTACTGCTGCTTCTGCTTGTTCTGCTGCTTCTACTACTGCTACTACTGGCAGTACTACTACTACTACTACCACCACCACCACCACCACCACCACCACCACTACTACTACCACTACTACTACGACTACGACGACGACGACTACTACGACTACTACTACTTTTACAGGTTCGGCACCTGTGGGAGATTCCTGCGGCATCACTGGAGGTGCAAGGTTACCAAACGGCCGCCCGAATGCAATTTCAGAGGCTTCTTCCAGGGTTTAAGAGCTCGAGAAGTTAAAGGGTCCATGTACAGTATTTGGGTGCTCATTGCAACAGTTGCTGGGTGTCCTTAAACCAAGACCACCTCCAACCCAACTTCAAGTTCTAAAGCCTGCACCTCAATTCTAAACCTTACACCATAGAGTGCCTGGGCTATCTGAGGCCAGTGGGATCCGCCGCCCGGGTTCAAGACCGGCGTTCATGGCTCCGACCTCAAGGCTCTTGCTTAAGGTTCAGGGTTTAGGGTTTAGGTCTTGGACCCCCTAAAAGATGTAAAAGCATGGATCCCCAAGGTTGGCATGCGGAGTTGTGTAGGGGTTCTATAGGGGGTTAGTATGCGTTTCTACTGTGAATCTTATTTTTAGATCCTCCCGGGCAGGGCTTGGCTCTCGAGCTTCCAAGAGATTCTCCTGATTATCAGCACCGAAAGGTTTGAATTCAATTCTTGTGGCGATACCTCAGAATCAACTTGCAGTGCGGCACCTACTGTTCTTTGGAGTTTGCAAAGACCTGAGAGACAGGAAAGAGCCAATGACCTTCAACCCCTTCATGCGAAACCCAGAATGCCTCCACTCTTAAGCTCAAACCGCCTCGGCTTCAAGCGAATGCCCTTTGATACATGGGCAAGGAAGAGTTAATACAATTGAGTGGAAGACTTAGGGTAGTAAAGGCTGAAGGCAGACCCGAAACGATGATGTTTTCATCTCACATCTGTTTCCCTTTACACACCCCTTTCCCTTAAATCGCTACACTGTCCAAGTACACTCTCTGCAGCAACAAATCAGAAGATTCCATGTATAATGAAGACATGTCTTCCACAAAGAGGACAGTCAATGATGGCCGGACTGTTGGCTAGCTAGATTGATAGCGAACCTGCATGGTGTATTTTCTTCTCAAGTTCATGTTCTTGATTAGAATTTGCACCAGATGGCACCCTGCATCATTTTTGAAGAAGGTGGGAGGTCTTGTAGAGAGACGGTACTTTTGTTGTTAGGCTGGCCAGAAAACGAAACACTTGGTCACGGGCGGCTACAAAGTTCTACATCATCAATGCAGTGCCCAACCCTGTGTAAGGCTTGTAGGAAGAAGCAACATTCAAATCCAATGGTCTATACGTTCTTAATGTTAACTTGTTCAAAGCAACCTTCTGATCAAATTCTCCGCTCTTGTAAAGGTGAAGGGATCTTGAAACATAGGAAGCTCCGCGCAGGTGTTGCCCCCGCTTCTGGACCAGACGGTCTGGAAGCCTGGAACGCAGGCTCGAAGACTTCGGTGGGACTTACCCTGAGCAAATGTAGAGGTTTGAATTCTCAGAAGCATCATCCCTATAGTTGAAACAACTTTCTATTTGTGAGTTTACAATGCAAAGATAATGTTTCTACAGTTATGTTTGTTTCGGACCCTTGTAGCTTGAACCATCGAGGCGTACTGTCTCTTGTAGATTGGATTGTGCTACACCCTAAATCCTAAACACTGCGTACACCCCTAAACTCAAAACCCTCAAACCCTTTGCCATGAAGTTCAGGAGGACCCGCCTCCTAGCCCTCAGGTCTAAACCTTAAACACCAATTGCCAAATGCCTATCCCAAAGCCCGAAACCCCCTAAACCCTGAACCGTAAACCCTAAACCCTAAACCCTAAACCCTACCCTAAACCCCAAACAGCCGAATCCTTACGAGCCGAGCGGTTCGCAGGTGGAGGTTGCTTGGGGGATTGCAGCAAATCATGGTGGCGGGTACCAGTACCGCCTGTGCCCGGCAACCCAGGCCCCCGATTACGGAATAGGGTTCAGGGTTTTTGCATTGTAATGTAGACACCCAATTAATACACCCCCTCCCTTAATGGGGATTATATTAGGATCCTAATATTAAGGCCCTTAAAGGAGAAGGCTTATTAATCACGGGTCTACTTTAGGTTCAGTCTAGGGTTGAAGGTGTAGAATTTCTGGTTAATTCAGGGTTTAGCTTGGTTTCAGGGCTTCAGGTGTTAGGGTGTAGGTTCAGGTCGCCCAGACAGGGTTTAGGGTCCAGAGCTCCAGAAGGGCTTAGGAAGCAAAATCGGTGGTTTAGGTTTCAGGATTAGGGTGGCAGGCGGCAGGATTTCGAGAGTTATGGAATATGGACATATGTTTCGTTTGGTGGCCGCGAGCCCTAAAACCCTACTGGGGTGGGAGTTCCCCCAGCTTCAAATTCAGCATGGCTCTCATCTTCACGACTGCAGCTACAGTTTTGAAGCAGGGAACCTTGTTTTGTGAAAGCTTATTGGGATGCATAGCGGGGCTTTGTTAGATTTGAGCCCTTTAGGTACCTATGTATGTTATATAGACCAGTTCCTTGGGCCGTTGCGGGCCCCAACACTCTTCACAGGTTCGGAGATGGAGTATTGTTGGATGGTATCCACCCTGGACCCCAAGCCTTAATGCTTAAGCCCAAATTGTAGTTCACAAGGTTCTGCGAAAGAAAGGTTGCTTGCATGAGCCTCGTATATCGCCGCCCAACAGGTCGGTGGACGATTTTTTGGTAGCGCTGTTCTTACACTTTCTGTGTCAGCAATATCGCACCCGTAACTACAGCATTCACTCACCCAAGTATTCAATTTCTACCACTGATTTCTATGTCTACTACTATTATTGCTGCTACCGCCACCACAGTCGTCACCATGATTGTGGTCGTTCAGTTGCTAGTGTGGTGCTTGAGTACTGCAAGGAAGCCATGCACTGTTGCTATTTGTCCAGAAGAAGTAAACTCTACCCTAAAAAGGGACCATAACTTTGACAACCACCCATAGAACCCATTATACTAGTTTCCATTTTCGTTTCCATTATTACCCATATATCCCCCATATATCCCCCATATAACCCCAATATAACCCTAATCTTCTGTAGATCCGAAGCCATTCCTCCACCTAGTTGCCAAGCCAGACCGGCATTGGCACAAGCGGAAACAACAGCAAAGTCATTTCGCAAGCAAAAGCTTGGAAAACGCAAGCTACCGTCAGCTTTTTCAAATTTTGCTTCCAAGAGAAAATGCGAGTAGGGTTTCGGGCACCGCTCAATTGTGCCAATGAGGTGAGATTGCAGATGGCAGCCTTCTGAACAGGGTTTAGGGTTTCGGTGCCTATCCACGTAGACCCATCGCCTTCGCTGTAAGTTGCCGTGCCCCACAGCAAATCATTTCAACTCGATTCTATGTGGCGTTGTATGGGAGTATCCATATGCAGATAGTCAAGACTTTCAGATACATGCGCGAGAATAGCAAGATGGTTTGCTTGTTTGGTCAGTTGTCCTTCGGCTTGGAACTTTACGCCCTGAACTGTGCAGCTGGCACTGGCTCCTGAAGAGTCATCGCCCTTTCCTAATTTGTCAGTCCATTTTTTTTGCAGCCGGTTCGGTGAAGATGTGCCAGTTAAAAAGTTTTGATGCTTAATCAGGTCAAGTCATGTCATCACAATTACTTGGTTTCTTATATGACGAAGGCGCTGAACGAAGATTGCTTCAAAGCCATGCCCTTGGAATTTGTTGGTGACAAGCAGTGGTTGCACCGGGGCGGCATAGAAGGGGGGAAGAGTTAAACTTGCTAGCAACATCAACAGACACAGCAACAGCAGCTGCAGCAGGAGTAGGAAGATGAGAAAGAGGGAGTGCAGTTTTTGTGTGGGTAGCCTTGCGCAGAGGCTTCCAATTTGGTTTACGATAGTTCCGCTGTTGCGTGCGGCCGGGTGCACCCACGTGTTTTTTGCAGGATGCCTTTCGTTTGGGATGTGTTGTGTGGGCTTCAATGCTCACTTCTGACTTTTTTCTGGGGGATGGTTCGGTCACAGTTGCCTGTACCATTAACAGTCAACAGTGTGGGCTTCATAGGGAGCAATGGAAGCAATAATGTGAGCAATAATTGTCATAATGATGGCAACAATAATCATACCAAGCATCATGAGGTCTTAAGTATATGGAGGCGGCAAAAGCCACGGCTCGTAAGCCTAAACCCTGAAAGGCCCAAAACCTGTATACACCACCTCTTCACCCTAAAGCGCTGTAGACCCTACCCCTACATCCTAAACTCAGAACCCCAAACCCTAGTTTCTGGCCCAGGCAGTTTGGGAACGGCTTTGACACCAGCAAGCGCATCGAACTCAAGGCCAAGCGAGTTGGTGGCAAGACGCCCAGCCCAAATATTGGGATAATGGAAAAGAAAATGCAAACTACTATTTAAATTTGATGGTTCAGGCTTTAGGCTGTAGTTGCATTGGGGCGAAAAGAATTAGTTACAAGAGACGAATTTCAGCAGGGCTCTTAGGACGTTTGAGGATAATCAGGCTTGTTGGTTTTGGGGTTATGTGGGGTTTATGAGTTTTCTTGCCGGCTCAGGGTGCAGGGCTTTGGGGTTTCAGGCTCTGGCGTTTTGCTTTTCGGGCTTTGCTGCCGTTTCTCAACGTGGAGATCCTCATTCCAGCAAATTTCTTGCAAGATTCTTGTGCTGTTCTGGAAAAGGGGGAAACCATTATCTTTAGACAGCAGCTGAAGCATGTATCTCCAACATAACGGCAAATCGAGGGTTTCCATCAACCTTCGCCCGCCATTGACTGCAAGCCCTTACCTCCTAGAAATTGTGTAGCTGGATCCTATGTTCTCAGTATTGTCTTGGAGCGTGAGGCGCACAACCCATGGCATATTGTGGGCAGGCAGAGTGGCCTACTGTGCTTTGATGTTGACCGTGGTGCTCTTAGAACATTGCAGCTGGCTGTGCCCGCAGGGACTATTTCCTCAGCCACAAGCTAACTGTCGCGGGCCCGTCTTTTTTCTGACCCCC
>CAJNIZ010020014.1:34213-63119 GCA_905231905.1 Symbiodinium pilosum | reverse complement strand
CATACCTTTCACGGCGGCGAAAGACGCAAGTACCTTGTTTTACAAGCTGACGTTTTCGTAAACAGTCTTGGCCGTGTTTCACGCAGAACCCCGTGAACACTTACCTTCTATGTTCCTTGCTACGCGTCGGTTGAAACAGTAGGGTAGTTTTAACCTCATATCCCAAACCAATCATGGGTCAGCCATAGTTGAGCAACTCGAGCACATGACAGGAATAGTGCAGTTGTAGCGCCACTACACTGCAAATGCTTTAATCAATCCCTGAAGCATTTCGGCTAGCTGAGTATAAGTCAGCTGGTTTGAAGAATTTCCCTCACGAAAAGGCCAAAGACTGAAATTCGAAGGGATTTTGCTGACGTCCACCCGAGGACCTTAAATGAGTCATATGAGCTGTAACCTAAAGTCCCAGTATCCCCCCAACAACCCCAACAGCAGTCCAATATATAGTCTCGTATATAACTCACCTTTAAGCAGTTTAGATTATGCTCATATGATAGTCATGCGGTTTTTGTCCGGAGGTTGGGCAACCGACATCCCCTTCTAAAAAATGAGTTCACGGCCTGGAATTTAGTTTCAGTTGTTTCTATTTCCTGAGCCCCAAACCCACCTTGAACCCCCAAAATTCCCAGCCGTAAAGCCTGAGTCATGATGCCGAGCGTTACGTCAGGAATACCATAACGTTTCCTTTGACTTCGGCGTTGTGGATTTGGTGCAGATACCCGCGGATCTTCCAGAGGGCACTCCAGCTTGGACACTATGTACTGGGGGTTGGTAGTCAATATATTCCGGGTCTAGGGTTTAGGACTCGTAGGGAATGAGGGAACGTATTATACAGGGGTTATGTAGGGATTTTATTCCCATATTTCCTACTAAGCACCAGTGACCCTAATCTGCTATGGCCTTTATTCTTGTTGGCGCTGCGGCTGCTACCCTCACCCTGTCAATGCTATTAGTCCTATTTCTTGTTTGCAGTCCGGTTGTGTCATCAAGAATCTGCTCTGGCTGTCCCAAACAATGTCGGCGAAAAGGAATCTTACTCTGCAAGAAGAGAGATTTGTTCGCTGCTCATCATCGTTATACAGCTTACATTGATCGCTACCTGTGGGTACGTAGATTCTGAGCTGGTCTGCTTCATGGCATCATGGCCTGTTGCTCTTGTAGTTCCGTGCACTTTTTGATCTTTAAGTCGTGCTGCCGCGGCATCTTTCGCATGTCGAGTGCTGCAATCTCTGGAGGTCGCGAAGAACAGCCTCTCTTTCCATCCCTTCCAGCGGGGGGATTTTTTGCATTTGCAACGGCTGTTGGACCCCTGAGCATGCGATCGGCGTAACTGTCGTGGCTTTTCAACCCTTGCTGTTGGAGCGCTCTTGAGCTTGCTGGTTGGTAGTACTTCTCTACAGCCATCAGCTCTAAGCTATAATCAAAAAGGGCCCATAATTGTGAGCGCAACCCATATCTGTATTGTAAAAGCACTACCCGTATTAAGTATTGCTCTTATGATTATTGCCGTCTCTCTTGCATCCATCATACGGACCAGAACGTAGTTGCATGGATATGACTATGGCTACAGCTACCATGATGACCATATCCATTGTGTTTTCTTCTACTTGGCTGGTATTCCCGTTATTGTAGGCAGTGCCAAATTCTTAAGAGTTTTATTCTTCGGTTTCCTTCGGCGTTGGGTTTGACATGACATGATTCAGCATCGTTTGGGTCTAAGTACATGGGATAATGATGTTTCTAAACCCAAAACCCTAAACCGTAAACCCATTAGCTGTTGGGTACTGCCCCCCCTCAGTAACAGTTGGAGAATATAATCATACAGTTATATATAGCCCTTACTAGGACCCTTAAAATAGACTGTTACTGGGGGGGGGCAGTACCCAAATTAACGGTGGCAATGCTAGTCCTCGTCTTGGTTGCCAACCTGAGAACAGTTCAGGTAGGCAAACTCCCGTGTACTGTGTGGGATGGTATGGTGGTAACCCCCCAAACCCTAACCCCCAAACCTCCAATTTTGAACCCAAAATCCCCTGTCCCCAAGCCCAAGGTTTTAAACATCGAACCCTAAACTCCGAACACTAGGCTCCAAGACCCAGAGCTTTAAACCCGAAACTCCAAAGCCAAAACCCTTAACAGAAGAGTCAGGCCCGCACCCTGAATATTAGATATTCCTCTGACAACATAGTTGCTCTCATGGGTGGGGGAGCCCTAAACCCGAAGCATTAACATATATTATAGTATAGTATAGTATATTATAGTATATATCAGGGCGAATCCCCGTCTCCGAGCTCAGGCGATTATGTGCTCAGCTTTCGATGGGTCTCTTGGCGAAGTATGAAGGGAACACGGTTTAGGGTTTAGGGTTTAGGGTTGTAAGCCATACTCTACATGCATGTACTTGGTCACGGTCTGAAGGAGTCTCTCAGCATTCGGTAAAGACGTAAGAGTAAAATTGGACAAGCCAACACAAGATCCGCAAAATGTAGGACATTGCAGGATTTCGTTGATGGGGCATACGAGAGGTTTTCAGATGTTTATAGTTGAGGAGCGTGATGCTTGTGTTCGGGAGTACTTGCCACCGGAAACTGCCATGTGTTTCTCTCCCTGGGTCAGGGCCTCTGACACAAGGGAGCCGGTTGCCGATATACTTTGGACTCATGTGATGCTTTCATATTTCGACATTAAAATGTATTTCGGTGCCCTACAAAATCTTTTGAGAGGAGCCCCTATCATCCTCCTCAAAGCCACATCGCATACCCCAAAGATCCATGAGGATATAGGGATTTGGAAAAAATAATCCTTTCCTAAAGGCAGGAACACGTCACGTATTCAAACATAGCAATGGCGGATTGTTGTGTAGATTTGGTTGTCTGCGTTCATTGGAAGGATGAAGGATAAAGCATTTGGTAGTTTCATTGATCTGATGCTTGGTTCTGTACTTGCGTAACAATCCCTTTCAAATGGAATCCTCGCTCGCTACTTTTAAAGACCCTGCCCCTAATGTTAATTAGGGCCTTGAGGGGTAGGGTGCCTTTCTCATTAGAATCTCGGTTTCTTGAGCCCATCGTGGGATCGTAGCGTTGCTTCTCAAGGATCATGCAGGAATTGTTTTGTGTCGAGAAAGTCCCATATGTGTGGCTCCCAAGATCTCCCTTTATGATCCTGAAAGGGGCTCCATCAAAGGCTTGTTGTCACCCTTAACCCCCCCCAAACCCTGACCCTACAACCTAAACCTGGCAGCCTGCCAAGGACTGTGAAATGACAAAGCAGATTTGGACAAGTTGCGCTGATATCATCGTCAAGAAGGCGGATCCATCAGGCCCTAACCCTAAACCTTAAACCATAAAAAAGATCGCTTTTTTAGAATTAAACAAGCAATGTTGTTGTTTTGGGTTCAGGCCCAAAGCCTCAAATCCTAAAGCAGCACGGACAGTATTTTCGCAGAGGTCTCAGGATCTCAGCAGCCGTGTTAACTCAAGGTACCTTGAAGACTCTGTCTGATGTTCTTATTTAGGCTTTATAGGGTTTGGGTTTTATGGTTGAGGGTTTAGGGACAGGAGGTGGCGCATGAAGAAGTTTCAATGTCAGGATGTCTTTGCCAATGTTTTTCAGTCCCTGTTTCAAGACAGTTGCATGTATTGCTAGATGAGCTCTTTGTTTCTTCAAAATTGCAATGCCGAGTGCTCAGAAAGAAGAACGCTATGGCATGGTGGACCTGAAGGAAGGGAGTTTTTCTCAAACAGCGAGTAGATACCCATCCATTAAGAAGTGGGGTGGCTGTAGCAGTTGACGCCCTCCTCATATACGGGCAACACGTTTCCCAGAGTGTCGTGAACCCTAAACCTTAAGTCCTGAACCTTGAAACCTGAACTACCCTAAACCCTAAACCCGGAACCCTGAAACCTAGACCCTAAACCTAAACCCTAAACCTACATCGTACGACTGCGCCTACGCGCACGCCGCATTGTTTTCCGCTGTATAGAAAGACCGTTGGGAGCGCATGGCAAGCCTAAAAACCTACATCCTGAACCCTGAACACTGAAACCCTGAACCCAGAACCCAAACCCGAGACCCTAGACCCTAACCCCAGCCCTCAAACCCCCGTGGACTTCTGCTCCTTGGGTATTCATAGAGGGACCTTTCTTACGAACCCAGAGAGCCCGGCACACGCTAGTTAAGGAATATACTTAATATACCCTACATGCTATTGGGAGCCCTAGTATGGTATGCCTTGCTTAAGGAGTCTTAGGTTCCCCGAAAACCTTAAATCATAAACCCTAAATCATGCATTACTCGCTTGTATCTTCGACCCCTCCACTTAATTAAGAGTAGATTGGGCTCCCCGGGTAGTTCATCCCTAAACTAGGCCCTAAAACCTAAGCCGTAAACCCTAAACCCTAAACACCTCCGCCTCGGTAGGATGGACAAGCTACACCAGCCTTCAGTAAGGGCAAAGGCATCCGTCTTGCATGAGGGTTGCGGGTTTAGGGCTTTAGGGTTTAGGGTCTAGGATTTGGGATGAAGATTTAGAAGTCAGGGTTTAGGTTCTAGAGTTTCAGGGGGAGGTTTCCAGCGTATAGCCATGAGTAACATTTGTTGTTGTCGGGTTTGTAGGGGTTGCGTTTGTTGTTGGTGAGTTTTGTTTTTGAGGGTTTCGGGCAAACAGTTTCGTGTTTTGATGTCAGGGTGTTTGGGGACTCGTCTGTCAAGGTCAAGGGCTCAGGACTCAGGGAAAGGAGATACTCATAGAACCCTACAATGCAGTACATCTTGTAGCAAGTGATTCTAAGCCCTATAGCCCAAGAATATGAGAATAGGGCCAGCTTCCTGAGGGATTTCGCAGCCCCTCTTACCTTAAGAGTATGGTCAGGCTTCTTGCCAGGCTTGTCCGGGACTGAACTTCCTATCCGGGGTCTGAACCTCAGTAGAGCCATAGCAATGCTCGTCTCGATGCAGCTGTGAGTATAGTCATGATGACGAGACCAACAGCAAGAGGATTAGTTCAAGTATGCACAAGCCGGGCCGGGCCTGCCTTAAAGTAGTTTGGGGTATAGCTTGGGTCATTCTCCGTTGCCGCAGCTATCCGTAAAAAGGGTATAACTCCTATATCTTGTAGTAACTCTTACTAGGAGGGGAAATCACGTAAGGTCTAGCATAGACTGCGACTGCAGTTGGGGAACAAGGAGCTGTAGCCCGGCGTTTGTTTGCCATGGTAGCTGTCCGTGTAGTGCCACCTTAACTTTGCCACACCTCCGTGCACCCAGCGTCGAGTGGTTCCTCTTGAGATGAACTGGAGTCTAAACTCCTTAAAGAAGGTTATATCGGGGATTTCATAGGGGACTATTCTAAGGGTTATGATGGGGGGATACTAGGGGTGTAGACTATAGCTCAGATGAAATTGTCCTTTCCAGTGAATGTCACGGTTGCCATCATTGACATGGGTGATGTGGAGAGATCTCCTTCGAGATTTTGATTGTCTCTACTACTGCTCCTGATAATGCTGCAATGATACGCCATAGCTGCTATTGCTGCTGCTGCTGCTGCTGATACTTGCAACCCTGAAGACACAGATGTTACACCCTAAACGTCCTTGGAACCACCCACTTTCCATTTTGCCTTCCATTTCAGAGGTGGCCTTCGTAAAGTTTCTTTGAGCCCACGCCCTTGGCCTGAACCCCTTAGCCCCCAACCCTCCGATCAGAATGCAGCGCCTGCTGTGACGGTGGCATCTGTGGGCACTGCAAGAAGTGCAGGAATGACAAGACAGGACTTGGGCTTAGAGTTTTTTCGAGTTTAGGGCCTAGGTTTAGGGTGTAGGGACTAGAGCCTAGGTGTAGGGACTAGAGCCTGGGGTTTAGGGTTCAGGGTTGCATGTAGGGCTTGGGGCTTAGGTTGAAGGATCTTGTAATTAATCCTTGCCTAGGCCTTGTAGTGTATTCTCAATTCCTTCTGGGTTGTGGTACGTTCAGCTTAGGATCTTTATGAGGAGCCCCTAAAAGGTATCACAGGCGTTCAGGTAAACCCTGATTGGGGGAAGCAGCTCCAATGTATTCCTATTTTTGGGCGGGAAATTGGAAAGGGGAGCTTGTATGCGAGTGCTATGTCCTACGTTTTTTGCAGCATGTGAAGGTGCCAGGGGATAAGGTTTGTAATGACAGTAAACCAATACAATCGAGAAACAAATTTAGAAATCGTCATAATAGTAAAGGCCTCCCCAATACAATCTCAATATGAATTGTCCTGACTTTTGGCCATTGTACTTGTTATTTGGGGCGTCCGGGTCAATCTTAAACCCCAGGCCCTCAATCGCCTGCTCCGAATTCCAACCCTAACCCCCTCAACCCCAAATCCCCTAAACCCTCTACGAGGAGATTGCGCCAAGTGCTGGGAAGTCCAACCGTGGTGGGATGGCCGCAACTCGGCTTTTGGGCATTGCGGGTGTCAGCGTTGCGTAAAGCGGGTTGTTTGAGGATATAAAGTCTAGGGTTCAAGGGTTTGGGGTCTAAGGGTCTAGGGTTGAAGGCAGTAGGACTGTCGGGCGCAGGGTTTTTCCGGGTTTATGGGTCTAAGGTTTTGAGGTCTCGGCGTTTGGGGTCTGGGATTGGGGGAGCCATAAGGCTTGGGAGTTTGAAATTTGAAGTTGAGGGTTGAGGGTGTCGTTGTCTAGGATCTAGGGTTGTCTGGACCGTATCTGCTGGGTAAATGTGCAAACATGGGGATTCTGCGCGCTTTTCAGTTATGTTGCTTATGTTATGATATTTTGTGAGCTTCGATGCGGATAGGGAAAATGGGTCCCAGTGCGGAAATTCCCTTCTTGTTGACCTTTGGATCCTCATGTTTCCTTCTCAGAGCTGTGTCTCACTTGGCTTCACCAAGGCATCTGCTGGTTGTGTGTCTTTGGGCCTTACGAGGCTTGTGGCCATAAAGCATCTCCTCAACCTGCAGCCTTGATCCTCCGAACACCTATTCCCAATATTGCTGCGGAAGAAGCTCATGTGAATCAGGTTAGTGTGTAGACCATAGAGGGGAAGCAGTAGCCCCCTTCCCCGTCCTACTGCACAAAAGCTTTTTGCTGGATCGTTGGATTTGTGCTGGGTTTCCGTGAATAGGGACTCGTTTGATGGTATTCTAGAGTGAACTGCATGGTTGCTTCCAGGGAAGCTGCCAAAACCTTCTGTTAACCCAACAACCTAACCCAAACCTGCCAAGTTTTTTTTGTTTCCCCCCATACCTGGTGTAGTAGAGTTTAGGGTTCAGGGCCTATAACAGGGCCAACCCCTTGTACCCTAAACCTCTGTCTTTGTGCTTGCTCAAACTGTTTTAGCATTTTGTTGCTTAGCACCGCACGTCTTTATCTTTGCTTGAAGTGCTATAGCCACCAGCAGCTCAAACACATGTACATGTGGACATCTTTTGATACATGCTCTTGTGTAGGGTATTGCATCATGTGTTTGCTAAGTTGTGGAAGTTTTTCCATGATTGCACGTTATCTAGTACTGGCTTTACGTGATTCTAGCATTCCGTGAGCCTTGCCATTGTGCTCCGCTGCCTGTCAGCGGGATAGAAATGCAGAAATTGCCTTTCCGGCTTGCGCTGGTTGGAGCCATGCCTGGTTCTAATGGCACATGTGCGGGCCCTGTCTCTGCTCTGGCTGAAACTACGTGTGTCGACTGCGACTCTGCATTGACTGAAGCTGTAACATCAGCTGATGAGTGTAGTTCAGTTTTGTCTGTGGCGGGGGAGGTTGCTCCTGATGCCGCGCGGGCAGAGGTGTCTGGCCAGTTTTGCACATGCCGCGAACTTGAAGCCATCATTGGGCTACTTCACTGGGTTGTTCAAATGGCCCTCGCCCTGCGCCCTTGGCTCTGTGTGCTGTACCATGATAAAGCGCGCCCTCTTGGGACAAATTTTTCCTTGAGTCCCGCTGTCTGGCAGCAGCTGTCCACGTACTTGGATGCCGAGATGCGTTTCACATCCACCCTGCCAGGGACCAGCATTCGTTCCGGCTCCAAGTTGCTCAGTGTGCGCCACGTGCAGATCAACTCTTTAGCCGATCTTCGTCTTGTACGGGCGACTGGCAAGCGCCTGTGGGCGCGAGTTGCAGACCCATCCACCGGCAAGCGAAAATTGAGTGTGGCCAGTCAGCGCTTTCTTCTTTTTTGGAAAGCATGGTGCTTGAAGCCGCAGGTTTTCCGTCCCCTGTCCTTGCCGCCGTTTACGCCGGAGGTGTCGCTTGCGGCTGATGCTTGTGCCAGCGGTTGCCATATTGGTATTGGTGGGTGGGTTCTTATTCCGGGACAGCATAGGGTATGGTTCGCCGAGTCATTTCAGGGAAGCCAATCTTGACATTGTCTCGTATGAGACGCTTGCGCAAATCGCCCTTGTGGTCACTTTCGCTTCTATGTGTGCAGGGGGCCGTCTTCGCATTGCTATCCCTAGCTGGACAGATAATTCCGGCACTGAGTCCACGTGCAATAAGCTTTTTACAACAGTTGTGCCTCTATGTTTGTTTGCGCAGCAGTTGGCGACCCTGGCGTGGAGCACTTCTGTCACTCTAGACACCTCGCACATTGCGGGGTGCCACAATGACTCGGCAGATTGGTTAAGTCGCTGGCGTGGACAGGAGTCTCTGCCAGAAGATTTCTTGCCTGAACTCAGGGTTCGTTGCCCCCTGTCTGTTTTGTGGGAGGGAGAAAAGGATGTTAGGCTTTTTCCTCCTAATGCTCAGCTGACGTGGCAGCCGCCACTTTCGTCGGGTTTGATTTGAGTAGTAGTGTTGCCCTGGGTCGAGTGTGTGTGAGATCACAGTTGTGGGCAGAATAGCCTTAGCTACTGCGGGATCAGAGGTGCTGGGGTGGGGAGAGTTGTGTCTGCCGGCGGCGCGTGATCCTTTTCCCCGTCGGACGTGGCCTTCTCGATATCCTGCGCTTCAGCTATCTCTTTGAATTGTCGTGCCTGCGCAATGTTGGCTGATTCTGGTTGGGGATAATCCCTATGCTAGATCGTCGTCAGCCTCACGTTTCAATCTTGGGGGTTTCTTGCAGCGAGTCTGACCTATTTGGCAGTTCTTGGTTTGGGCCTGTTTCACACGCATACTTAGCTTCTTGTTCGAATCGAATGCTTTACTTGTGTATGCGTCTTACCGCCAAAAAGAAGGGAGCTCAGACTCGCCTGCTGTGTGATTGAAGGGTTGAAGGGTGTTGAGTGCTGGTGGCTAAAAGCAAAATGGTTAGAACAAACGCAAAGCTCCAAACCCCTAATTCCTAATCCCAGAGAAGAAACAGAAAAGCCTGACCCTTTATCTCTAAAACTCCTAAACCCAAGTCCTTCAACTAAACCTAGTTCCGAAACTTGCATCCCGAAACCCCAACCCAAAACTCAAACCCCTAAACCCAATCCCTAGTTGCCAAGTTACCTTCTGGACTGGGCGCTCCAAGGCACGGGGGGCAGTCTTGTTTGGTGCTGTGCTGGTGGGAGCGCCAGGTTACAGTAATTCGGAGGGGGACCCATCTTTTGGATATACCTTTATGAAAGAGCTTGATCGATTTCACGAGCATACTTTGTACAGTATATCGAAGTCTCGCAGCCTAACTAGTAGCAGGATCATGCTTATTTGTTCTCTGTCCTCTCTGTTTCCTACTGGGGATTGTTCTATGCTAATGTCGAGCACCGCAGGAGCACGCACACACATCCAAATCCTGAAACCCACATCCTTCATCATAACCAACAGCACCTCAATCCAAATCCCACTCCGGCCCATGAACCCAAACCCAACATCATGATGGGGGCCATAGTCTAAACTCCTTAAAGGGGGGTATACAGCGCATTATATAGGGGACTTTGTCAGGTTTTGTTGAGGGCAGTACTAGGAGTTTAGACTTTTGCTCATGTGGGCATTGGAACTTGTCAGGCTCTGCAGTGTCTGGGTGGAACCGAGGAGGAGTGCTTTCTTGTTCTCGGGTTTGGGTTGTAAGGGATTTTGTGATTTCTGGGCTTTGGGGGTTTGGGTTTGCGATCTTAAAATTTTGGGTTGAGGGTCAGGGTTCCGTGTTTTTGTGAGGGCCGTAGAGAGGGTCCAAGTTTTCGCGGGAGTATGTAAGTGGTTTGGCAAATACATAAGTCCCATGGCTGCTGCAAACCAAATGACGCCATGTTGGGGAGCTTCGATTAACAAGCTGGACAAGTTTGTGCTGGACTCTGGACTCTGGGGCCTCACATATCCCAGAAGTGGTGATGGAAGATGTTCTGAGAAATAGTACCGTGTGGAACCCCGCCCACATCCCATAGCACCTTCTCAAACGAGATCACATCCCAGGAAAGTCTGGTAAGCACCAAACCCTAAGCACCCCAACCCTGCTACTACTGCTACTGCTACTGCTGCTACTACTACTTCTACTGCCACTGCCACTGCCACTGCCACTGCCACTGCCACTGCCACTGCTACTGCTACTTCACAGTCATACTCATAGTCGCACTCATACTAACACTAATACCAGTACTAATAATAGCAATACGCATATTGATATTGATAGTCATAAAAACAGCATCCTCTGAGAGGACTACTTGCCCGGCCAGCCCCTGGAGCCCGCATGGTCACCAGGCCCAGGGATGACGACGTAGATATTGGGGATATATAAGTATATAAGGCTATGGATATATAAGTATATAAGGCTATATGTGGGATATATAGGGATGTTGGGGATATACAGGGATGCTTGGGGAAGTATAGGAGTGTAGAGGGATATACAGGTATATATTACGGGTTTAGGATTCCCCAAAGTGTGGAAATTGCCGAAGGAATGTGGAATGACATGGAAAACAAAATGGACAGTGACACAGACGCTCTGTTTCTGTAGAGGTTTATAGAACAAGGATTCGAGTTCTTCGGGGTGTATAACAACAGGGACCCCCTGCTTGTGGAAACTACGGATGGTAGTGATGTCGGCTGTGATGATGGCATTGGCGGTGGCGGTGGCGGTGGCGGTGGCGGTGGCGGTGGCGGTGGCGGTGGTGGTGGCGGTGGCGGTGGCGGTGGCGGCAGTTCGGCGGCGGGGGCGCTGGTGGCCGTGGTGGCGGTGGCAGTGGTGGTGTGGCGACCGCGGCGGAGGTGGTGGTGGCGGCGGCGGTGGAGGTGGTGCTAGTGGCAGTTGTAGTGGTAGTGGTGGTGGTAGCAGTGTCACGAGCAGCAGTGGCAGAAAGGATGCGGAATCGCACACAGGCAGGAGCAAGAATTATTAAACCACACCAGGCTCTAAACCGTAAGCCCCAAACCTTGAATCCCACCGTCTAAACCCTGACCCCTCATGACGGCAGGCTGTGAGAAGTGCTGGGATGATGAGAAAGGCCGCTTCGTTGCCAGGGTCACCTTGCACTTGGGGGGGGGCTCTGGAAGTCACATGGCCGGTTTGGGGTTTGGTTCAAGGTTCAGGGTATGGGGCCTTTACAGTTTTGGGTCAAGAGTTTGGGGTTTGTGAATGTTTCTCGCATTTGTGGTAGCCTAGACACCCTGAGATTTTTTATTGTGTATGTGGGTCGTTCTGAGAATGAGGCTTACCTTATCCTCCGATGATTACCTGCTTGATGTAGAGTTCTGGGTCGAAGCTTCTGAAACCAATTCTTGGAGATCCTTCCTACGCCAATGTTCTGGTTGGGGGTACTAGGCGGAGCCCTGATGTGCTAAAGTGCAATGGACGTGTACCAAAAAAGAAGCATGGCTCCTCATGGATCCCTTCATTGTTGCGTCGATAACTTAAGCAAGGCAAGTTGTGAGTTGTTCCCTCAGAACAACCCTGAAAGCTAAACCTTGAACTTCAAACCCTGAACCCTGACTAATCAAAGGAAGAATGAGCTTTCCTGTCTATACATGAGTTCTCGCCCAGGGCAACTTTCACCCTCTGAGGGAAGCCCTATGTGGACATGTATGAAAACACAGGTTCTCCCTTGTGCTTGCCTACTAATGGGATTGATGCTGGGATCTTAAAGCACGCACTTGTGGGCTTTCTCTTGTGGAGCAGTCAGCGTGACGCTCAGAGCTCTTGAGTCGTTTGATTCACCTGCGCATGTTCAGCACCTCCTGCGCCCAAATCCTTATGCCGACCTTCTCAGGCATGAACACTAAGCGTACTTGAGTCGAAGACATTCGTGACCTGGTAATTCTCTAGACCTCTACAGTACACGTAGGCCAGTCCTAAGAAGCCCTTCCTTCACCCTGACATGACTTTGACATGTGCCAAAAAAGTCCTTCAAGAGACAAGCTGTAACATACCAAAGCCATGGTCGAATACTTACACAACGCCTTCATGGAAAAGACTTTGTGGCCCGAGCATAAGACCCAATGTATGGGGCTTCGTAAGAAGCACAGACGGAGCTTCTTTTGTTTCTAGCATTGGCGAAGTTCTTTCTTTTTCTGGCACGGCTACGAAGGCATAAATGCCAACGAGGAGGTCAACTCTCAGATTGCAGCAACCTGCAGGGTAGTACTCCAGGGCCTGCAGAGTGAGACAAGAGAGCTCAGAGATGTCCCTCTCCGGAACACTTTCGCGGCCTTTTGTCAGCGTGCGCGGGAAGTGGGAAGTGACAGGTGCGTTTCGTCAAGGGCATGATGTTCAGCTGGTGCATGGAGATCACGTTCTGACAGAGGCGGGTTCGACATCGTTGATTTCTATGGGCTTGTTTAATGCCACCAACACTGATGCGGATTCGACATGCCTGGTGAAGAAAGTTTCATTTGACATGAAGACTCTCCAGATGATAGGTGCAAGGTGGAGTCCACCGCCACAATTTGATCAAGCCCTTTTCGACAGCCAGCGGCGCAGCGAGGAGTGGGCAAAAGAGGCACAAGAAGCTCGCGAGAAGCGTCTGAATCAGCTAGTGGCGACCGCGCCCAAAGAGTTGTCGGATGAATAGGCAATCGCCCACGGCTGAAGGGCGAGCTGGTCCATGCTGCTTGCGGCCGCGATACGCCCCCCAATATTACCTCCAAGCACAATAAAATGCGCCTGGCATGAGCTTTCTGTTAATGATTGCCTTCATGGCCCGCAAATGACTCAAAAGTGTGCTACCTGCTTGGGGTCCTTTGTGACAAAACCAGGTTTCGGCTCAGCCTTTTGGACCCTTGATTTTTGATAACTACCACCTGCTCTGGGATATCGGGCAAATGCTGCCTGCACAAGCTTTCGCAAGGCCAGAGTCAGCAAGACTTCGCAATCATGAGCAGCAGCAGTTATGCGAAGAAGGAGTAGGATTGTTAGCGGTAGCAGAAACTGTGGTAGACATAGAAGAAGCCATGCTAGCAGTGTAGTGCAGAAGGAAGAAGATGAGCAACAGGAGATGAAATGAGCTGTAGTCTAAACTCCTCTTTGGGGGGTTTATGTAGGGGATATAGGGGTATGACACGGGATATTACCGGGGATACGGGAGTAGCGCTCAAACAGAGCTACGACGAAAGCGTGGAATCTGCATCCTCAAAGGTTGGCATCGCATCTCAGAAGCAAGTTGCAACTGTCGATTGAGACTATGGCATGATATGAGAGGTATTTGGGGATATTATGGTACCCCATATAGATTTAGACTATGCCCGTCTTTTGGGTATAGTATTTCATACAAAGAATATATATATATACATATAATCTTACTTGGTTCAACCACCCAAAAAACGCTAGTGATACATGCGACTGGGTATTCTTGAACTTCCAAATGTGGCAAAGACTCTTGCAAGCAGCAGCTCCTGGACGTTCAGGGTAGGAGACAGGCTGTTTTCTTGCAATGGCAAAGGCTTATTATTTATGGGCGGGAATAGTGACTAACAGGGTTTACGGTTTAGGGCTTGGGGTTTATCATTAGTCACGGCGCCCAAAGATCCCGCTCTGGCAAGTGATCCATGTGTTTGTGACCGGAAAGGTTTAGGGATGAATCAAAGGAAAAGGATACCTGCATTGCGGATGTCTTGCGTGGATGAAGGCCCATTTGTAATGCGTCAAGATGCAGGAAGTTGTACCAAAAGTGGCAGAATAGGGCCCGCATTTGTCCATGATTCAGACAACTGCGTACGGTAGAATGACTGATCCTCCATTAGCAAGCCCTTGACATCTTTTTTTACCAAAACGAATTGATTTGAGACCGCAAGGGCCAATGTAGGAAGCAGACCTCGTTTTCTTCTTTGATTTTTTCTGAGTAGAGCCTTCCAGAAACATGCGTGGCTTCCTGGGGTCCTTAGAAGCAGAGCATAGCATTTGTGCAAGTATCAGAATCGACATGCTCAAGTTTGAGAAAGTACTCGTTTGCGGCAGTGGTCCAACTTAGGACGCTTTTGACTTGTACCCCCCCTCTTCCTCAAACCAGTGCGTCTGAGTGCGCCTCAGCCTGGGCATCAACTCATACATAAGCTATAGTCTAAACTCCTAGTATCCCCCTTAATAACCCCTACAGTAGTCCCCTATAGAGTCCCCTACATAGGCCCCCTTTTAGGAGTTTAGACTATAGCTCACATAGTGACTTCAGCTCATAGCCTCCAATAACTTTCTCCTTCATAGATAGCGTATTGCCCCCATTCTGTAACAGTTTGACAATATTCATAATATGCGTATATATAACCCTTAATTAGACGGTCCTTGATCTGACCCCTAATATAGACTGTCCTTAATAAAGACTGTTGCACTGTGGGGGCTGTACCCAACTCATAGGTCATAGGGGAGCTTCGGGATGTGAAGCGGTGAGAGGGCAGAGTGGGTCCTAGAGAGATAGTGAGCAGTGCAAGCTTGATGTGTGGGTTTCCCCAATAAATTCCCTAAAGGGCTCTAAATAGGGGAGTACTACAGGGGATAGTAAGGGGGATGCTAGGAGATTTGACTATGGGTCATATATTCAAGGCTAACTCTTGCTGAGTCCAGATTGCAAATTTCTAGCTGCCGTGTGGGCCAAAATCTGCTTGAGGACTTCAAATTACTTGCCTTTGGTTAGCTGGATTGAAGGAATGGAAAAGAAAATGGAAATTACTATAGGGTTTCAGGGTTGAGGGTTTAAAGTCTAGGGTTTAGGGTGGGAACGGAGGAATGGAAGAGAGAGTGGACACTACTATATTGGGTTATATAGGGACTACTAGAAGGATCCATTCCTTCAGTCCTAGCCAACCAAAGGCTAGATTATCCCTCCGTATCTTGGTTCCTGAGCCCGCTTGCGTCTCTACTTTCAGCCGAAGCCTGACGAACAGCCAGTTGCCAGTTTACACTTTTGTGCAAGTAGCAAGCCTTGCTTTTAGAGAACAGATGGCCCAAGGGTTTTCCTACCCAGTACAGGTTGCCGCTTCTTTACTTGCATCAGCCAGGGTCCAGGCAGCACAAGTAGAGTTGACCGGAACAAGAACCATTGCGATCTTCTAGGAATGTTTGATAGTATTGTTATAGAAGCACTCGCAGACCGATCATGGGGCTTCTTTGAAGATTTTTTTCCGGGGCAGTGCGGGATTCTTCAGAGTATCCTAGGATTTCTGCTGCGCTAGGGGTTGATGTGAGGAGTTGTGATGGCTACCCGCATGGCAGACGATGCTGCTGACGCCACGCAAGAATCTGATTCTGAGGCTGCTCCAACATGCAAGATAGTACTCCATGGCTTGCAGGGTGAGAGAAAGGAGCTCAGAGATGTCCCTCTCCGGGAGACTTTTGCTTCCTTCTGCCGACGTGTGCGAGAAGTGACAGGTGCGTTCCATCATGGGCATGACGTTCAGCTGGTGCATGGAGCTAAAGTTCTGACAGAGGCAAGCTCGACACCGTTAATTTCTATGAGCTTGTTTAACGCCACCGATACTGACGTCGAGCTGACATACCTGTTCAAAGAAGTTTTACTGGACCCGGAGAATCTCCACATGGGCTTCACATCGGTGCCAGCAAGGGACAGTCCACCGCCTGCGTTTGATCAAGCGCTCTTTAATGGCCAGCGGCGCTGCGTCGAGTGGGCCAGGGAGGTGCAAGCATCCCGCGAGATGCGCTTGGAGCGGTTGGTGGTAGCCGTACCTCCGGGCATGTCGGAAGCCCAATTGTGCATAGGCAGCCGCCAACGGCTCCCAGGCGAGATTGCTGATGCTGCCTGGGGCCGCGCAATGGAGACCAGCCCTGGGCAAACCTTGGTTTATATGTACGAAGGCCAAGCGGACAGCTAGTAGGCGTATCCCAAAAGGGATCCCGGAATGGGCAGCCAGCATTTTCATCCGCTTGTGTAACTCCAGCTGCGCAAAATGCGTAACATTGGTTGGAGGCTAATTTGATTGGGTTGACATAGGATCGTACATAGGCTTACTGGTTCTCAGTGGAATATGATCCCTATATAGTACTTGTAGTAGTAGAATATATTCCTGTATGCCCTACTAACCACCAGGGAGTAGGGTAGTAGGATGGAAGGCCTTTAGCATGGTCCCTTATTGAAAGCTTCGGCCTAGACACGCCAAATGCCCACACACCCTGAAGGCCCGTTTCTTGTTGGGGGTTGAGGACTTTGGTCTGGGGCTTGGGCTTAGGGTTAAACCCTAAACCCCAAACCCCAAGACAAATTCTAAACCCTTTAGGACTTTTGAGTTTGGGGGGCTGGGTGTTGATGGTCGCAGGCCTGACAAGCTTTTAAAGTACAGTAAGGCAGGAGAGCAACCATATGGGTAGTTCCCAAAATTAGGGGCCCCCTTTGGCTATAGGGTATTTTACGGCATCTAATACTTGCGGGTCCCAAAATGGGAGTGTAATTTTGGGAGCTACCCAGATCGCTCGCAGTACAAATTATTGCAATGCAGGTGGCAGCGTTGTCAATTTTCACCTTGGGTTCTGCCCCCAATCATTAACAGTTGGATAAGGTTTTTAGTACGATTATATAGGGCCCGCTATTACAGACTGTTACTGGGGGGGCAGTGCCGTTTCCGAGCCTTAGACCCTCAGTCATGGTTCTCGTGCAGGCTGCCTGCCACGGATACGTGGGGTAGATGCTGCGATCATCAAGCCACTGAGCTGCCGACTTCTGGGGAGATATTGGTTTTTAGAGTTTACGGTTTAGGGTTTTAGGGTCTAGGGTTTTAGGGTCTAGGGTTTTAGGGTTTAGGGTTTTGGGGTTTAGGGTTTTGGGGTTTAGTTTTTTTTGGGTTTAGGGTTTAAGGTTGCAGGTATAGGGGTTAGTTGTTCAGGGGTTTAGGGGGTCCGGGGTGTATAGGGCTTTACGGGATAAGGTCTTTTCAGTGTTGGAATTTCGGGTTTGGGGGTGGAGGTTTAGGGTTTTAGAGGGTCTAGCGTTCGGGTTTTGGTGGATTAAGGATCAAGGTTAAGGGATGGGGGTAGGGGTCTAGGATAATGAGCCAAAATACGACTTTGTCAACATAACCTGTATAGAATCCTTGTAAGGGCCCCCCTTAATACCTGCACTTAGGGCAGCTGTCTAGGCGATGGGGATCTTGGCATTCCGAATTATAAGACAGAATGGGAGTGCGTCTTGCAAATCTCGTAAGTTGAGCATGTTTTTTTTAGGGTTCCCAGTAAAACTGCGTTTTCTGCTAGCCTGGGATACATCTGTGCGAGGGAAGTGACTTCTCATTTCTGGAGGGTAGGAAGGAACGTGTTTGGAATGCTTGGTATGAAAGGCATGAAGGGCTAAGTGTTGTTGCATTTTTTACAGAGGCGGCCTTTTAGATGCTGTGGTTTTTGCTGTAGCCACGAGATTTTGGCAGTCCATGTCCCTTTAACTCCGGGTAGACTGCATGGAATCAATTTGTGGATGCACGCGCAAGCAACCTGTCAGACCATGAGTCCCAAAGCCTTCAGTCGCTGGTGAGTTCAGGAGTTGTGGTCCTGAGGAGTTTGTTTGTTATGTTTGTTTGTTTGTTTGTCCCTAAACCCTAAACCCTAAACTTGTTTGTTTGTTTGTTTGTTTGTTTGTTTGTTTGTTTGTTTGAGCCTCATAGCCCAGCTCGACTCCCACTTGTATACCTCAAGTCATGCTCCGGGGTTGAAGCAGTGTTTGTCAGCTGGGCAATAGTTCCCTCTCAATAGCGCGTGGAGCAAGGCCTATTCTGAGAAGGGCTCGACAGCCCAAACCCAATCCTGAACTCTTCCGCAGTCCAACGCTGAACCTTGAATTCTGGCTTGAGACTTCACTTGCTAAAAGTGATATAATGGGGACAGATGGGGACTGTAATGCTTAAGTTCCATTGTGGTTTGTGGTGGCTAGTGCTGATTGGGGAACCCAACGTAAGCCCTACACGCAAACCCCTACACCTCAAGCCTTAACCCCTAGATCTTGAACCCTGAGCCCTACACCTCTGAACCCTGAAGCCTAAACCCCGAACTGTTTGTAAGGCCTGAGGGCAGGTCCAAAGACCTGATGTTCTATGGCGTGATCACCCTTGCAGTCATAGCGGGTGTCTGGGTCAGTGTTGGATTCAGAGTGGGCGGTCCAAAGGGGTTTAGTTTAGTTTCAATGGGCTTTCTCCTGGAGTGTATATTTTGGTTTATCAGGATATCCTGGAAAATTGATGGGGGTCAAATTCCCATAGAGGCCATAGGGATATGATGGGGTGACAACGGGCAGTTTGGCCCCTAAAAACAACACTTGGCATACATAGAGATGACATTAAATCCGAAACCTTAAACATTAAACCCTACTCCTTCAAGCCTCAAGCCTTATATTGACAATACGGGGGTCTCTCTTCCAGGATTCTGAGATTTTTTTAAATGTCCGTTCTAGGCATACTGTGGCCTTAGATCCTGAAACCCAAAAAGCACAGCCGCAAAAGAGCGGAGACAGCAAGTTGTTGTTCCATAGCGTTCTGGTTGGTAGTAGGTCATGGAAAAATGAACCCTTGCCGTTGTTCCTGCATATTTCCTGGTAAAATAGCAGTTTCCATTTTTTCGTTCCTCCTACCCCCTATTAACTCCTTGGGACTTAGCTTGGACCTTAGACCCTTAAGCCTTTAGAATTCCCTCATATTCCTATTATAGGTACCTAAGATTTAATCCTTAGTAGGGGTCCTACGTGCCACCCAGGTTAGTGATAAGATCAAAAGTAGTCTCCATTTTGTTACCAACATTACGCAAATGTACTATAGTGGTTTCCATTTTCTTTTCCATTATCCCAATATAGAACCCCTAAACCCTAAACCCCCTAAACATATGGGTAGCATTATTATAGTAGTTTCCATTTTCTTTTCAATTATCCCAATATTAACAACCAGTAAACTAATTGATAAAGGCGGCCTGAGCCTGCTCCTCCTGGTGAATGTCGCTTGGCTGCGAGCTGCTGGGAGTTGGGATCGGTAGGCTTGGGATCATCTACGGCTTGCCTAGGGGTCGAACGCTTAACCCTAAACCCTAGCTTAAGCCCTGAACCCTAAACCCTAAACCCTAAAAAAGCTTAAGCGCTAAACCCTAAACCCTGAAAAGCTTAAGCCCTGAACCCTAAACCCTAATAAAACTAAGCTGCCTGTGTGTGGACGAGTTTTGGCTTGGTGATCTAGGCACCCCGTGCCTGACCTAGCTCTGCTGTAAAGCATTCTGACGGCACAGGTAGTTGGAAAAGAGCCCTGCAAAAAAACTAAGCCCTAAACCCTGTCTGGATCCTTTCATGGGATCATCCTTGCAGTAGCTGGGGTTGCATGGGGAGTAGGGTTTGCGAGTCTCCGGATCTGGATATGGGGATTTCCCAAAATTAAGGTTACCGTTTTGAGGGTCCTTCTGATAAGGATTGAAATTTTCTGGGGTCTATATCAATGTCCTCCTATTCAGGGAAACTACCATATAGACTCACGAAGAGCTGGCTTTGCCCGTGTTTTTCCAATTGTGGCGCTTGTATTGCTGGCTGGAAGTGCCTCGTAATAGTTCTACCCCTATATCTAGTGTAGTTTCCTGTTCATTTCCATTGTATTTTCCATTTGATTCTCCAGTATTCCTCTATTCCTGAATCCTGAACCCTCAGAGGGAGGGGATCAGTCGTTTTGCAGCCCTTGTGGTGTCAAGCGAGTCGAGTGGTCTACCCACTTTCCCGCTTTTAGGATGCAGGGCCCAAGCCCATTTAGACATCAACGTGTATTTTAGTGTGTGTATATATATACATATATATATATATCTTATAGTACATTTATAACAGGTAGTAGTATACCTCTAGAGTCCGTTGCAGTATGCTAGTGTGTATATAGTCATATCCATGTACAGAATATGAATGTATATACATATATATACATAGCACATTGTAGTGTGAGTATATATATATATAGGGCAGCTATATATGTATATGTACTATATATATATGTATGTAAACAGTATATGTATATATAGTTGTGTCTGTATATGTATATACGTACATGTAAATATATAATAGTAGATATATACATTGTATACACATCTCCATATGTATATGTATATATATATACACATATACGTATGAATGTTTAATACTCTAGTATTACATTATAAAGTATACGATGGGGAAACTTTGATGATGCCGTTTTAAGGACAAGCCTTGTGATAATGTATCGCCCTGGCCGCTTCTGCGCTCAGCAACAGTTGCCATTCATACCCTGATAAGCAAGATGTCCAGCGCCTACTTGAGGCATCCAAAAAACAATCTGAAACTGCAAGCACTACTCACTCACCCAAACCATGTGTAGAACTTATGTATTACCAGTACATACCGTGTACAATTATGGGCATTGCGCACTTGCTCTCATATACCAGGATCTGGGTTTTGACCCAAAAAGAAAATGACGGTGGCCAATCCAGGTAGGCCTAGACCCTAAGCTTTCGCCCGAATTTCACTCTAGAACATCGATCCAGGCCTGTAGAAAGTCTCCCGCTCGCCAAGTTGACGGTGCTTACGGGATGGCTGTTGGGCGGCAAGTGATGTGGATGATTCACGGGCATATAGGTGATCATGTGATGCGTTTGTGTTGAACGCGAAATCAGGGTGGCAAGGGATGAAGCTCGGATTCAAGGCCGGGTGGTCTTGATTGGAAAACGACAACAGCATCAGCACAAGGATGATGCCAACGTAGATTCCAAACTTTGCAAACAATGCGGCTCCTACTCATTTTCCAGAGGCCCCCAAAAAGACATGAAAGCCATACACCATGTAGGGCTATCTAGGCTTTATGGTTTCAGGAGAGTGCTTTTTTTACAGGGCTATGAGAAATATGGGGTTTAGGGCTTAGCGAAGACAGAGCGTGTTGGATTTTCTATCTTGGTGGCGATCAGCATTCATGCTTCCTTACATGTGCATTTTTTTTTGGGTTTGTGGTGTTAGATGCAGTGCGCAGCCTTGGGATCCTTTTTTGCGGCAGACAAGTTGAGAGTTTTCAGGCTTTTTGAGGAAGCTTTGCGAGTGTGATGATGCCGCTTTGGATTTCTCCACGAACATCTGCCAATGTTCCAATAGCTTGAGCCTAATCCCCTGTCATTCTTACCCCGAAGCTTGAGTTGTGTGGTTCATGTAGTTATGTAGTCCTTTTCATTGGATCCATGCCAGGGAACCCTTTACAAACATCTTTTCATAACACAGCACTGAGAACCCCGACCCCTAAACCCTGACTCTATGCCTTCAATCCTAACAGCCCTCACCCGCCAAGAAGTGACGACGTGATTTTGAGAAAGCTGAGGAGATGAGATCCGCATGAGACAATGAGGGGGTCTTGCAGCCGAAAGCAACCTGGCCTTCGATTTCCTGGTTGTTAGTAGGGAATGAAGGAATGGAAAAGAGAATAGAATCACATTAAAGCAGTAGGGATAAGCTTAAGTTTAGGGTTCAGGAGTTTTGGGGTTTTAGGCTCTAGGGTTTCAGGCTTAAGGGCTTGAGGGCATGTTTGGGTAAGAGCGTGGGATTCAGGGTTTGCAGCGGGGCAAGGCAAGCTGGGTACTCCCCTGATATCCCTTACGCTGTTAAGAAACTTATATTAAGTTGCCTGAATAGGGATATACGGTAAATGATGGGGTTCTCTTGTCTGAATTTCAATTCCTTACCCGCAACCCAATACAACTCCCATCCGAGCTCGCAACAGTCTACGTGCATTCCTCATGGCCCCCTCATATCCACCTCAAGGGCGAACAAGGACGGTGAGGCACACCACTAAAAACAGAACTGAAACATTGGGGTAATATTAGGGTTATATTGGGACTATATATTTGGGGTTATATTAGGGGTTATACTAAGGTTATACTAGGGGTTATACTAGGGTTATATTGGGGTTCTTTTGGAGTTATCACCCAACTCACTCTTCTGCTAGGGCTTGAGGTGCTTCGGAGGTTGCGCGGCTTAGAATTCTCGAGGCATTAAGCCCTAAGCTCTAAACCCTGCTATTTTCTTGTCTTGGCGTAGGGTGGGGCTTGTGAAGCCAAACGTCCTCACTTTGATTGTCGCATTTGGGTTTAGGGTTTAGGGTTGAGGGTGGTTTAGGGTTTAGGGTTTAGGGTGGTTTAGGGTTTAGGGTTGAGGGTGGTTTAGGGTTTAGGGTTTAGGGTGGTTTAGGGTTTAGGGTGGTTTGGGGTTTAGGGTGGTTTGGGGTTTAGGGTGTAGGGGACTAGGTGGAACCATCCTTACCGGTCGACTAGTTAGGGAATTAAGGAATGGATCCCTACATCTTGGGTACTGCCCCCCCCCAGTAACAGTCTATATTAGGGGTCCTATTAAGGGCTATATAACTATAGTATACTTATTATCCAACTGTTACTGGGGGGGCAGTACTGAACGGGCAGTACTGAACCTACATCATTAGTCTGATCTCTACTCTTACCGTAAGTACTTTGATCATTAGTGCTACTCTTATTGCTATGCTCACTGCCATTACGTGTAACATTGTTGTTCTTCTTATTATTACTAGTATTACTGGCAGTTTCCATTTTTCCCAATGGTACTCACATATTTACACTGCTTTATTCCCTACTGGCCACCAGTAAGTGTCTCATGACATCAGAGCGGCCATACTTTTGGACACCAGTTGCAACCGGTCCATCAAGTACATTCTATATTGCTTGCACGGGGCGCATCGTGCGATCTTTCTATGTGAGGGGTTCCATGTTTTGGGAGCTACACAGGATTTTTCCATCAAGTATGAGTCCCTCTTTCAAAGCACTTCGAATAAGAATTGCATTTCTTTGGGGGGATATAAGAGATATCCTCATTGTTGGGACCCTGCCTTTTGGTGCCTTAAACGGTGCCACAGGTTATCTCCTCACAAGTTGCAGTTTTCACCCTAAACCCGAAATCCTCACCAAGGGTAAGCCCTGAACCCAGGCAGCGCAGACACTCCGAACGTCGTGCGGGCGTCTGAAATACGAGCCCTCCTTGGCGAGATGAGTGCTTCGGGATGGTGGAGAACAAATGAGATTGATTTCGAGGGAGTCATATGGAAATATATTTAGGGTTATTGTGGGATACGCACGGATGTCGAAGGACATATGTCGTTCAGGGTTTCCAACAATTGGGGATGTTACCCCAACACTGGAAAATCAAATAAAACCAAATGAACAAGAACATGGAATATTAAATGGACACTGATTGTTTAGATGAGCTTATAGCTTTGGGGCTTAGAGGTGGACAAATGTGAACCGCTCCCATGCTGGTGCTACTGTTGGATGGGATAGTGCCCACAAGCCAACTCAAATACCGAACGCTACAACTGTAGTAATGTTACACCCTCAGGAAGGGTCCCATGGCAAAGGTTTCTCAATGCAAGCATACCGCTATTTGGCGAAACTTGCTTAGTGTTATGATTATTGTTGCTACTGTTAATACTGTTACGATGAGTATCCGTATTAATATGTATTAATATTGGTATCATTATTATTGTTACTTTTCATATTGCGACAATTAAGCTTTTTGGTACTATTATTGACAAAGACTGTTACCATTATTATTGTTTTCGGTTGTCTGGGCTTTCCTCAGCATCCCGATGCCCAAGTCTTGCTCCTGTTTCTCTACACTGTAGCGGGTGATGGCAACGATCGCTGCAAATCGTTCAGGGCTTAGGGCTTAGCGGTTAGGGTTTAAGTGGGGTTTAGGATTTATGCGTCAAGGTTTAGGGTTTATGGTTTAGGGTTTAGGGTTAGGTTTGAAGAAACATTTAGCAGCTCCCTGCAGGATGTTTGTCCTGGAAGAACAAGCAGCACACCCCACAATGAACAAATCTGATCTATGTGCGATGTTCGTATACCCTAAAGTCTATAGGTCTCTTGTATATTACTCATATGGCCCGCACGTGACTTTTAACAATGATCGCCATCGTGAAAGGGACTACGATCCCTAATGCCTATAATCATGCAGATACAGCCGTTAGTTTGGCCCCGAATACAGACTGAAACAGGGTGGGGGCAGTACTCAAGATAAAGCGCTCTAGATCTGGCAATCCCCACGTTGTTCCCAGAATGTTTGATCAGGATGCCTATCGCATCCCCACTTGAAAGCAGCCTCAACTGTCCACAGGTCTTCAGGGCGTTAGAACTGCAATCTCTGACTCTGAGCTCTCGATTGAGATTCTAAGTTAACACCGCGCTGGGATCACAAGGAGATGGGCTCCCAGCATGCAGAATTCTCCGCGATGCCCTGAAAATGCCGGAATTCATGTCTGTCGTCGCCCTCCAAACACTTTTGGGTTTGCTTGAAATAGGGCTCCTTTTCTATACAGCTATAAGGTTCATAATATTATTTTGTGGTCCATATCGGAGTTCCCTTTTTTTCAACCTGTCACTCAAGTCTCGGATCCTGCAGTCAAGCTCTCACCAACACTTCTGAATTAACCTTCATGTGGCTAAACAAGTCTCTCGAGGGAACAACGAACAGAGAACACGCAACATGCGCGCTTTATGTGCTCAAAAACTTGGGATTCAGGATTTTCTGGTCCTATAGTTAGGGTTTAGGGTTCAGGGCATTGTAGTTAGTTCCAACGTTTGCCGATCGTACACATCGCCCTTGTTTCCAGGGTGTCTCACCGGCTGCTCTGCTCTCGCCACAGCTTGGGCTGCCACTTTAGTCGGGCTTGGGCCCAGCAAACTTCTGGGGTTCAGGTTCTAGGATTTCGGGTCTATAGTCTGGGGTGTAAGCTGTAGGGTTGTAGTTTGGGGTTTAGGAGTTGGGGTTTGGGGTTTAGGGTTAAGGCTTCAGAATCTAGGGTACTCTCTGAGACAAAGTTTCAATTTAATACGTCACTTGACAGCACGAAGAACCCGCAAATTTTTCTGTGGATAGCTAGATTCTTCATGGCAATTTTCCGAGTTTCAATGTGTACTATCTACTTAAACGGGAAGACTGTGTTCAGGAGTTGGGGTCGCTACGGTTTCAAGGGATCCGGGTAGATTTGAGTTCGGCAGCCTGAAATGTTTAGCAGTTTTCAGGGGAGCGCCTCTGAAATCATGGCTGCTTTTGTGAGCATCAGACCATGAGGGCTGTGTGAGTTAGGCTTAGGAATCATGGAAAATGAAACGGAAAATAGCATCAGTAATAGTAATAGTAATAAACATAAGTAATCATAGTAAGTCCAAAGAAGGCGTTTCGTATCCCCTCTCTGTGCTGCACTTTGGACAATAGCTTGTGACACACATCCCGATTCAGCCCAAAGGAATCCTTGTTCTTGGCACAACCTTGGGCCCGGGGTTGCTGTTATGGGCCCGTAGAGTCCTTTCAGAGGGATCTGGCAGTTTTGAGAAACTCAGACGCAGGAGTTTTTCAGGCTTAGGTGTTTCAAGAAACCCTCAAGTAGGCTAGTATATTGAGGAATGTCTACTGACCGGATGTCAGCTTAAGCGCTAATGCCTTCTGCAGCAGCCTGCTTGAAGAGACCATGTGCTAGCCGCAAGCGTAGAGACCCTTCGCCGAATGCTTGTCGTCTTGATTTTGGTTTCCTTTGAGATGCCACCAGCCCTGGCCTCTGTTGGGGGCCATGCGAATGCAGAACCCTTACCCATGAACCCTAAAGCCTAAACCGGAGCCTATCAGCTGCTCAGTAAGACTTAAGGGGCCGACGGTGTAACGTTCAGCACTCCAAAAGCGTCCAGGGGTTTAGGGGTTTTGGGGTCCCAACGCTGTAAGTCTGTTGTAGTCGTGTTGTATTGCTTCTGCAAGAGGATGTGCTGTTGAAAAGCAGTTGTATAGCAAGTTTCCAAAGTCAAAGTGTCATAAGTGTACCACTCTTTGGGTAGTCATGGTCTATTCAGTGTATTGCCAAGAAATCTGCTTGAGTTTTCTCATGTAGTTGATGACTGGAGAAGAACGCAACTAAAAAGATTGACCCCAGCTTCTCAACCCCCTGAAGACGATATTCCCTACAAAGAGTGCCAAGATGGGACATAGACAGGAAACTTGAACTGGCATCACTTCTCGAAGGTTCATGACTACCGGCCTAGAATTTTGGGTTAGAAGTGGAGGTATCGAGTCGTTATAACTGCTGTTATCCAAGCTGTATACAACCCACCTACAATGACTTTGTGCCTCAGGCAGGACGTAAAGTCAAGATCAAGGGTTGGCTGCTGCGCATTTTCAATCTGAGAGTGCTTTGGTGCGAAGCCAAAAGGTGGAAGATTTTTCTAGATCTTTCGTGCTAATCGCAGTTTTGTAAGTATCTTACTTATGATGACCTATTGCGCAAGCGTGTCCTGTGTAAGTTGGGGGCGCCATCTCGAAGGCCAGCCTCTGTTCAATACAGGTATTCCCTTTGCGGATGCCGGGTCAAGCGACCCTTTGGTTGTGAAGCAGCTCAGGACGAAAAGGAAGCGGGGTTGAGAGTTTGGAGCCTTCGCGGGTTTAGGGTGGGGGGGTTGGTACCTAAACCCTAAGCCCCAAACCCTAACACCCTGAACCCTCAACCCCGAACTGTGTGAACTAGCTCAGAGGTTGAATTCTTTGTTGCATGATGCAAGGCTTCCTCCGTTCCGGCTATGCCCATGTCCCATACAGCACCCCACGCCGGTAGTCCTTGGAAGAGACTGCCATGGGGATCTTACCTAAAGGGATATTTGAGATTGGGCGGGTGTTATTGTTGTTACCTCCTATATGGCCCCCTTTTCAGTTACCACAAATCCTTGAAGCCCCAAAGACTAGGCACACCGGGCCGTGAAGCTTAACAACTGAGAGTCTTCAAGTCTAAAGGCATAGAGGAGCATCCCTCTAGAAACCCGGAATGCTCAGGATTTGGAGCTGTAGGCTAAACCCCAAACCCTTGGGTTCAGGGGTTTAGGGTTTAGACGAGGAAATTGGAAGAGGTCATCTCGTAGCCACCTGGGGTCCATAATCTGTAGGCCATAGTCGAAAGTCCTTAAAGGCAGGTATATAGGGATATAGGGAAGTACTACAGGGCTTATGAAGGGGGATACTCGGAGTCTAGTCTATAGCTCACGTAGGCTTTGTGTCAGAAGAAGATTGGTTTGTTTGATGTTATGGGTGGTCAAAATTATACTCTGTTTTTGGAGTGCCCTGCATATCATGGGCCACCTTGCGCTAGGGACACAAAAGGGCACCATAATTTTGATATCCTACCATATGTGGGTTGCTCTGGGAAACTACCAGATCACGACAGTATGAGCTATACTCTAAAATCCTCGTATCCCCCTTAATGAGCCCTATATTACTGCGCTATATATTCCCATATAACCCCCTTTAGCGAGTTTAGACCCTAAACCCTAAACGCTATACTATATAGTCCCCATATAATATAACCTCCCGTTAAGGACTCTAGACTATAGCCTGCACAAAAGTTTCACATTGGGAATTATGCTCTTCCCTCCACGCTGGGGTTGTTAGCAAAACGGAGGCAGGTTCAAGGTTGGTTTCGAGCTAGTTAGGGTCGTGTAGAGATGTCTAGGGATAAGGGGGTTGCGCGGGTTATACAGGGTGTATAGGGTTTCTATAGGGTTTAGGGATTAGGGCTTAGGGTTCAGGGATATGTAGGGTGGTGGGGTGATATAGGGAGAAAGCATAGGAGGGGAAAATAGCGAGAAAGAGGCTGGACAACGAAATGGAAGCCAGTCTGAAGAGGCTATTGACCTTTCGTGCGTTTCATGTTATATGGGGGTTATATATGGACATTGGAAAAGAAAATGGAAACTACCATAGTATATTGGGGGTCCCTTTCCTAAGCCCTAAACCCTAAACCCCAAGCCCTATACCAGGGGTTACTAAGGGGGTTATTAGACTATAGCTCAACTGGCATGGGACAGGCATTCAAGGCCTGGGACGAAGACAGCTCTGGTTGGATCGCAGCCTCCCCAGAATATCGGTCATGTGGTAGTTTCCAAAAATTTAGGGTTTAGGGTTTAAGGTTTAGGGTTTAGGGGGACCCCAATGTAGACCCCAAAATACTAAAGTCCTTATCATAGGGACCTCCCCCAATCTCAGAAGGCGGGGTGCCTGTGCTGTTCAGATGCATGTTGTTCTCATCCATCGCAGCAGCCTTTGGGGTAGCAATGTTTCTTTACCCTGAGTTGTGCCCTTATTCAAGTGTAGCATGCGGTAGGTTTGAAGTTTCCGGAGTGGTCAGCACAGGGTGCCACAATCGAGTGGCTTGTGGTACAATTTCAGTTTTTTTGGTTACATTTGGGAACATCACGTTCGCAGTTAGAATGGGCACACTTGACGTATGTGCTTTCTCTCTTGGGGTCTCTCCGAAGCAAACTTTTGGCAGGTGACCTGTGAACCTAACATTCTAAATCCAAGGCTCAAAGCCTTAATCGCAAAGCCCAGAACCCACAACCTTGAACCTTGGACCGAACCCTAAACCTGAACCTATGACCCTTAGCCCGAAACCTAA
This sequence comes from Symbiodinium pilosum, assembly GCA_905231905.1. NCBI lineage: Eukaryota > Dinophyceae > Suessiales > Symbiodiniaceae > Symbiodinium > Symbiodinium pilosum. The sequence goes on along the minus strand of CAJNIZ010020014.1, from coordinate 34,369 downwards.
GCTCGGCACGTCACCCTGAGTCCCTTACCTAAAGCAACCCTAAACCCTTAAACCCTAAACCCTAAACCCTAAACCCTTAAACCCTAAACCCTAAACCCTTAAACCCTAAACCCTAAACCCTAAGCCCTGAACCCTAGGGTTTACAAAGCCCAGCAG
>CAJNIZ010020014.1:14916-34113 GCA_905231905.1 Symbiodinium pilosum | reverse complement strand
GGGGGGGGGGGGGTTATTATGAGGAAGTGATTAATTGTCGAATCTTAGGGTATGTGTTTGGTTGTTGACATTCAGACTTTAGGCTTTGTGGTTAGGTTTTTTGGCGTAGCTACCAGGGGTGATGGTTTAGCAGTTGAGAATTTAGGGCAAGGTTTAGGACCTAAACCCGAAACCCTTAACCCCTATACCCTGAACAGTAGTTTCCATTTTCCTTTCCAGTATCCCAATAAACCCTTAACCCCTAAACCCCTAAACCGTAAACCCGATTGTTCAGAGCCTGGTGGCGCCGGTTACTGTACGGAGTGGTACTACAGGGTTCATTGAGGATCAAACCCAAAAAGCCTGCATCTGCGACCCTCAGCAATAATGCCCGGAGATGAGTTCGTATACGCTCTTCTTCAGGCATATCTTGCCTGGAGTTCGCCGAGGCTTCATAAAGCGTGAAGCCATACTCCTACTCTTCTTGTGATTCCTGTACTTCGACACGAAAGACTGTCATGGATCCCAAAACCTCATTCAGCCTCTAATCCCATAGTGCAAGTTTTCAACCTTCCCAGTGTTCTAGAATTACATTCCATTCCCAGCGTATGACACCCTTGTAAGAATGAGAATAACAGCAACAATCACAGACTAGCCGTAGTAACAAGGTCAATAACAGTAATAACAGTCATCATACAGACTGCCCTGCTTGCAGGCAACTACAGATTCCATGGTGAGCTTTCCGGGATACTTACTTACTTACACCCCTACATCCCTGAACCCGAAATAATACTGTAGCTAGTAGTTTCCATGTCCTGTTTCATTGGCCAATTACCGCCTACGCCCCTTGTTGCTTCGAACTTAGCCCACTGCATGACGTCATTCAGGATGAGCTGGACGCAGCCATTGGCGGCGAGTCTGTTTGTATCCTCGCCTATGGCGCGACCGGCAGTGGCAAAACCCACACGGTAACGAAGCTCGACGGCCAAGTGTGTGTAAGTTTCTCCGGAGTTCAGGCTTGAGGGCTATCATGTTTGTTAAGCAGTCAGACTACCCAAGAAGGAAGCTACGTGGGGTATTCACAGGGCTTTGTAGGGAGAATCTAGGAATACTATCGTGACTGCAGCGCTATTCTCCAAATAGCGAGCCTGTTTTGGCTCCCTACAAAGGATCACGCGGAGACTAACTAGAAAATGCCCAAATACCTCTGCAGACGACTTGAGCAAGTATGTGCACTCCCCACTGCCCCCCACCGCACAGTTAGAAGCGGGGTCAGCGCTGATAATGATCAATAACAATATACTACCGCCACGTGCTTGGGGATCCTAAGCCCTAAACCCTTGCCAAGACCCTAAACCCTAACTTAAGCCCTAGACCCGAAGCCCCAAGGCCTAGGTGGATATTACATGGCTTCTGGCCGAGGATGCAAGATTTCAGATCTATGGCTTCCCTCACCCATGGCTACATCTGCCTACAGCTTAAGGGCTTCTACCTAGCTCCAAGTTTAAGATAGGGGTTTACAGCTCAGGGTTTTGGATTATGTAGACCTATGATGAATAACCCCCCCTCCCCTTAATAGGGATGATACTAGGGGTCCGAATATTACGGCTCTGACAAGAAGGGGGTTTATCAATCATGGGTCTACCTTATAGGGTTTGGAATTGAGGTATTGCAAACTCAACTGTCGGGCTAAAGGCTTCAGGGCTTGCAAGGCAGGAGCTGGCTGTAAGAGTCACTCATTTGAGCGATAGTCTAAACTACTTAATTATAACAGAGGGTTATACACATGATGATGCAGGGGACTATCGTAGGGATTACTAAGGGGGATGCTAGGAGTCTACACTATGGCTCGTTTGGTGAAACAAGGGGTTCATATTTGGACCCCTCCGTTATCAATTGAAACCTTCATTGTTTTGGCTACGGCTCACTGTTTGATTTCATCCCTGGACTTTCTGGTGTCTACGTGGGGAGAATTCAAGCAATGATTCTTAGATGACCGTACATATCCCCTACAGTATTACGAGGATGCCATCAACCAAAAGCACATGAGCTCGGTGAAGGCAAGGGGAAAATTCCACAACGTCGGGCCGCGTCACAACCAGGAACGCTCGTGTTGCTTTCCGTAGCCAGCGTTTGGGCACCTGCGGCATCACCCATTGGCAAGCAAAACACTGGATTTTCGGCTCTGTTTTTGGAGCCGCTTTCTGGACAGCTTTTTGAATGCCAACAGTAGTCGGGGCACCATTTTTGGGACCAGCCGGCGGGTATTTTGGGGGCCACGGAAAGGTCAAACTTCGGCGCCAAAATGCTGACCGAATCCTTACGATTTTTGAGGGTGCTTTGTGCACCCATGCTGCTGACCAAACTTGTGCCCCGATGCGGGAATGAATTTTAGGGCTGTTCTGCGGGCTCAAAAAAAAAAGCCGCAGCACATTCAGGGCTCTCTATCATGAAGCTGGCTCTGCGTCCGGAATCCGGGCTTGAAAACAAGCCTGAAAACCCTTGACAGCGACTGGCGTGGGCCAAAACATTTGCTTGGCTGGATCAGTTCCACAGTGGGGCCTGGTGGGCCCCAGCCTCGCTACAGTGGGGCGCGACGGTTCCCAGCACCTAATAATCATGCTCGTTTTCCAGTTTGTGTGAACACAAAGCTGGAAGGTCTCTCACCCTTTGCAAAACATCCGAAGTAAAATGCCTTGAGGCGCCTGGTTCGAACCGAGCGGAGCTGCGTGGGCCCAACCCTTCATAACTCCTCTGGGTTTCTGTGGGTTTTCTGAAGGTTTCCTATTGGTTTCCTGAGGGTTGCATGGGTCGCTTTACGGCGCTACCCGAATAGGCTCTGTGTGTCTACGGTGGGACCCGAATATAATAGGCTGCAGGACCTGGTGGGTCCCAGCAGTGCTCTACGGTGGGACCCGAATAGGCTCGGTGGGACCTGGTGGGTCCCAGCAGTGCTCTACGGTGGGACCCGAATAGACTCGGTGGGACCCAGTAAAACCCGGTGGGTCCCAGCAGTGCTCTACGTGGGACCCTACACCCCGTTTGGGTTTTACAAAGCTAATTAGGGGATGGGGAGGGCCTGTTGGACCACTGCACCCATCCCTCAATTAGCATTGTAGTCCGGCTCCGTGCCTAGTTAGGGCGGAGGCCGCTGAAAATCGGCCGTCCAGTAATGATGTTCTAAAGCAATCAGTACTGGTTGCAAGGAGAACTGTGCCTACAGTGACAGTGCACTTTGTAGGATACGCAGGTAAGAAATCTTGAGGGCTTGTTTTTGAGCTCGGACCCTAAACCCCAAACCCGAAACCCTAAACCCTAAACCCCTAAAGCCTTAAACCCTTAAACCCCTAAACCCTTAAAACCCTAAACCCTTTAACCCTAAGCCGCGCAGGCCATCATGCCCAACTTCTCGGACCGGGATCTCAATGACCTCCTCCGGGTCATCGACACCAACGGCCGCGCGGTTTAGGTTCAGGGTTTAGGGGTTTAGGGGTTTAGGGGGCGTAGGGTTTAGGGTCTAGGATTTTGGGTTTAGGGTTTGGAGTTTAGGGTGTAGGGTTTAGGGTGTAGGGTTTGGGGTTTAGGGTTTGGGGTACGTTTAGGGTGTAGGGCTTGTGAGGATTTCCCAGAATTGGGGGTTACGGGCTACGTTTCACAGATCACGAAAATACGCATTGTGGTATACTGGGTATATCAGAGGGAGCCCGATTTTCAAAATTATCATTTGAGTTTAGGTGCTGGGGTTTAAGGGTTCAGGGATTTGATATGGTTTGATGAAGTTTAGACTTTACGGTTGAAGGTCTGGGGATCAAGATTGAAGGATTCAGGTCCTGGCGTGTGGAATTTAGGGTGAAGAGGGGCCCGCGCAAAAAAGCACACAAGTATCAAGGTCCCGGTTTTTTGGGTAGAAGGTTCCCAAGGACAGTTGGGCGGACGCTTACGCTCATGCATTTTTGGGTTCGACCTGTGGAAATTCGTTGAATATTCGGGGGTTACGTAGTTATAGATAGTGTTGCAGGCGAGGCTTTCAGCGGTAAGGTCTGGAGTTGCGGAGTTTAGATTAGCGTAGTATGTTAAAAGAGATTCATCTTCAAGGGGAACCCTGTGTATTTTTTGGGGGGATGGCTCAGACAATTGTAGCATAGGTTGAGAAGCTACCACTCCGCAAGTTTCTGAAGGTCTTCATGCACGGGAATAAACAGGATTCGCCATGGCTAGTGCTCCAGGATCTTTTGTCGGCGTATAGGCGTAGGGCTGCCTGAGGAGATAAGATGATTTTGTTTGTTGGCACAGGGCCTCCGGGACTTCGTGCAAGAAGGGCTTCAAGGGTTCAGAGAGACTGTGCCACAATACATGTTCGTCTGCCCAGTGCAACCCAGCGAGCACACCTTCATGGGGAACTCTGGCTCTGAGGGTTCAGGTTCAAGGGTTTCAAACTTGCCACTCCGGCGGCAGGTGGTAGTAGTGGACTTAGGGGAGTGCGATTCCGAGAACGGCACACTGTAGGTTTGCTAAAGGAGCTCGGTGTAGCTCCGATGTGATGAGGAAAGAGCCCCCATTGTTTCCTTGCCGTCTCAAGGCAATGGCGTGGTCGAGTATGAAGAGTTCTGCCAGTGGTTGGTGAAGGCCTTGCCCAACAACTGAAATTGCCAGACTACGAAAGAGCCGTAAGCCATAGACCCAAAACGGATGGGAGTCTATACGTTGGTGCCACAAATCCCATGGCACCCGAACCAAAAGAATACGAGAAGTTCTCAACTTATTTCCCTAGAGCCCTTAATCGAGACCCACAATAAATTTTGTAATGTCCATATATGCCCTGGGGTCCTAAGCGCCTCCTATGTTCAGAGACCCTCCTTCCACCACACGTATCCCTAAACCCTGGAGAATTATTCAGTATCATTCATCGTGGATGCCAAGGCCACAAGTAAAAGGGTTCTCGAAGGGAACATCGGCAGATCCCTCCGGGAAGCATCAAAACGGCGGGTTCCCGAAATTTTGGGTGCCTTTTTGGGGCTCCTCATGTTTGGGATTATCGTATTTTGTGGTCTATATTGGGGGTCCCCCTGTTTGGGGAACCTACCAAATGATGGTATTTCAACGCAGCAAAAGTAAAAGGGCCAGCTACATCTTGACCTTGCCGGCATGACTTCGGTGGCTGTGAAGCCTAAGCTCTGAAAAAACAAGCAGGCACATTTGGGGCATGCCAGGCCCTTTTGCCTTCTTTTCAGATGGTTTTCAAACTCTTTTTGTTGCACAAAACCCTAAACCCTAGCAATAAGCGAGATAGAGGCACATGCAGGCATTTTTTTTGGGTTTCCGCTAGCAGCAACAACCTGGAAAGCATTATGCAGTGAGTCCTTAAACTGTAGCTGAGACCCCAAGCTTTACATGGGTCATTCTCAAAACTATGGGCCGTTTTTGGTTATATATTATAGTACAGCACCAATTTTTACCGGTACCAAAATGGACCCCGATTCTGGGAACTGCCCCTATCCCAAACTTTAGGACGGAATCAATCATGCGCCAAGGCGCGCTCGGAGCTTGCGCGCAAGGTATTAGTCAGAAGAACATAAAGCCTCAAACCAAGTCCTTCACATACAGCAGAGCGAAGTATGCCTCAACCAACCTGCATAATAGTAAAGAATTCACAGAATCGCGGAATTTAGAAGATGTCCCTTACATAATCCCTCGTAGGGATCCCTGTAATTCCTTATACCTAGGGTCCCCAAAGGTATCCCCACTTCTGGATGCTCCTGAGGCTCGTAGGGCAAACAATGATCTTTGCAAACTTGCTCGGATTCCATGTGTGTTTGGGGGATTCCTAGACCTCCCAAACACCAACAAGAATGACCCTTTTCTGCAGATCAGGAATGTGAAGGTTATTATGGGTATTTGGGAGGTCTTGGTTGCTCCGAAACCAGGAGAACCCACTAGACTTCTCCAACACCACCTTTGCCGCCTACGTGTCGCAGCTCATGCGCGAGGCGGGCCTAGAACGCCTCCAACGGGCTTTGTCTTGGCTTAGATGTGATGTGCTAGACAAGCTTCTGAGTACAAGCAGCTTTCTCTATGAAATCCCTCTTGAAATTGCACGGGCCCTGTAAGGAGATCCTCCATGAAGCGGTGGCATTGGATAGTGTTCTGAATAATATGACCCCAATATACCCCTAATATATACCCTATTATAATACAGTAGTTTCCGTTTTCTTTTCCATTATCCCCTATATAACCCCAATATAATGGTTCGGGGCATGCTGTCTAGGTTTTTGGGTGTAGGGTTGGAAGGAGCATAGCAAGCAGCGCTGAAGTCAGAGACGCGATTCGTTTCAGAACAAGCCCAAGCCCATATTCTCCTTGCGCAGCGGAAGTGTTCATGGAACGAGGTGATCATGATTTGAGACCTACAGAAATATGTGTATATATATATGTGTATATATTTATCGAAGTCTACCTAACTTGTACAACTCATTTTAGATGACTGATTGATGCACAGGACTTGGACTGAAGGAAGGAAAGGTCGAGGGTTGAGAGACTGCGTCTTAAAAGGTGTCAGGTGCCAAAGGTCAGTTTTTTTTGTCTGCAAAGATAGTAGCGCCCCATAGCTTTCGTCTAACTGACAGCGGCTATGTAGGGTTTGGAAAGAGAGCGTTTGCATCTTGAGCATTGAAGATGTACTTCAACTTTCTGTTAGGGCACTTATGTGCCTGGAGCTGAAACTCGGGGACATTCTGGAAACTACACAAAGCTTGTGGACCGTTTGTTCCAGAGACAGGCTGGCGTCTCCGAGGAGAACAGGAGTGCCTTCTTTTAGCAACGCACGTAATTCCAACGAGAAGCACTGCCATGCATCTGCAATCAAAGCGCTTGTAGCGCCAGAGGTTATGACGGGAATTCTAGGATAGTTTTTTTTTTGCCCTGGCTTCTCCGTCTGGTATCCAGACATAGTCTGTTGAAGTCCCCCATCCAGTAGACAAAGCACCCCTTGGCCTGTAAACTCATCAAACCTTGTCTAGACTTGAAGACCAAAACGCGAAGCCCAAACTCTGCACCTCAACCGCCAAATCTTAACCCTAAACCCCAAGCCCTAGACCTTGGATCATGTTGGAGCTTCGGGTTCCCCGTGCATGCCCCCCCGAACAAAGACCTCTAAGCCCTAAACCCTGTGCCCTAAAACCCCACAGCCGAAGCCCTGAGCCGGGAAACCCAGAACCTAAATCCTGCATCCTACATTTTTAACCCTCAATCCTAAGTCCCATGACACCCTAGATCCTAAACCCTAAACCCTAAATTTCTAATTCTCCCAATATATCCCCAATCTAACCCTAACCTAACATTACCCCAATGGGTACAGTCCCAAATGGGAGTTGAGAACCTTAAACCCTAAACCCTAAAACCTGAACCCTAAACCCTAAACCCTGAACCCTAAACCCTATATTCCCTTATCCCCTACTAACAACCATTGAGTTGTGGTGTTCATCAACTGGCAGGCCGGGCAAGCCAAGGACAAGGCGTCGATGTGCGTGGACGAGATCCAGGTGGGAGTGCTTCAGGTAAAGGTAGGGTTCAGGGTTCAGGGTTTAGGGTTCAGGGTGTAGGGCTTAGGGTTTCAGGTTTAGGGTTTTAGCGTGTAGGGTGTAGGGTTCAGGGTGTAGGGTTTAGGGCTTAGGGTTTAGGGTGTAGGGTTTAGGGCTTGTTTAAGGTTTAGGGTTTAGGGTTTAAGGTTTAGGGCTGGAAATATCGGGCATCGGTTTTGGGGTTTAAGGTTTAGGGATTGCTTAGGCTTAGGGCTTAGGAAACAGGATTAGTGGTACTTGTAGAGGGGTTGTGTATATCCTGCAAACAGTTCAACCACATCTCTCAGACCCACTAGCAGGTTCAAATAGATATGGTAGTTTCCCTAAATAGGGGGAACTCAAATACAGACTCCAAACTACTATCATTCTTACTATCGGGACCCGTACCCCTTATTCTGGAAAACCCTAAGCCCTATACATCGTAAACCCTAGACCTTGTATACCCCTTATATCCCTTTTAACCCTGAACCTGAAACTCTAAACCCATTAACCCTAGACCCTAAACCCTAAATCCTAAACCTCTTGAAACCCTGAACCCTAAACCCCTAACCCTAAGCCCTAAACCCTAAACCTTAAAAGGATCCTCGAGGGTAGGGATATTCAGAGAAGGGCCCTTCATGGTTACTGGAGAAGTTTTGGCAGGGCAAGTCCTCTCCCTTGAGCCCCCTTTCTACGGAATGGGGTTTAGGGCTTAGGGCTTCAGGGTGTAGGAATTCTGTATTCAGGGTTTGGGGCCTAGGATTTTAAGGTGTGTGGGTGTGTCTCCGTACCTCCCCAAAAAAAAGAACACGCTAACAGCGAGGGCCCTACAGCGCCACAAATGTTATAAACCGTAAAGCTTGGTTACTGCCCCCCCCCTCAGTAACAGTTGGATAATAATTCAGATATGGTTACATGTAGCCCTTAAGAGGACCCCTCATATAGACTGTTACTGGGTGGGGGCAGTACCCAACCAAAAGCCATGGAAACCAACACTGGGCCCTGCTTCAGGCTGTATGGGGTTTCAAAGATTTGGACTTAGGAATTAAAGGTCGAATTGCGGTGCTTAAAGGGGTCATGACAAGAATATGGTGCTCTGAACCATGCTGAACCTAAATTCCTAAATTTCAAGCTCTAACCCGAAGCCTGGGTCCGTAACAGCAACCCCCCAGCCCTCATACTTCAACCCTAAGCCTACACGGCCTACTCGTTCTTGATGGGAAATGGGAAGGACTATTGGTACGATTATAGGGCATCATCGGGAATATCATGAGTCCCCCATCCTCCCTTCCACTCCGACCCCAATTTGTAGCGGAGCACCTGTGCTCAAAGGTTCGTGATGATGGCGTCTATTTCCGACTCCAGCCTTTGCCTTGCTGCGGGGTTCGCACGAGGTTTAGAGTTTAAGGTTTAGGGTTTAGGTAATTGAAGGTCGTCATCGTCGCCGGCGGCGTCGTCGTAGTAGTCGTAGGAGGCCCCGCTGCGTCATAGTCTGTTTTTTCTGGGACTATCTGGCCAACTCTGGGGTATAGGGGGTCGAGCCGACAAAGGTAGGATATGTGTATCTACCTATAAGTAAAAGTTGATGTTAGAATGCATATATACAGAAATAAAGCTGTTGCGGAAGGACAGCGAGCCTGGACTAGTGCCACCGCAGAATCATGGGGCGCAGGTAAGGCTGATGGGGCATAGCTTGGACTACTGGGTGAAGATAAAAGTAGATGAGAACACCCTAAACCCTAAACCCTAAACCCTAAACCCTAAACTCCTCACACCCTTGGACTAAAGGGAAGGAGCTTGGACTAATGGCTCGATGATAAAAGTAAATCAGAACTCCTCACGCCCCTGGATTTAGGGGGCATAGCTTGGACTATTGGAGTGATGAGTAAAATACATGAGAACTCCTCACGCCCTTGTACTATTGGGGCGTAGCTTGGGCAAATGGAGCGTAGCTTGGACGGATGGGCCGTAGCTTGGACTGCGGGCCGTGATCTCCACTTTAAAGCAGCTTCTCCCGGTTGCCGACTAGGTGTTTCAGAAGCGCTTTGGCCTGGATGAAGAAGCGTATTCTGCTGATGATGATGTTCAGGGCCGTACATAGCAAACGAATCCTACATCTATTTACGTTCTACTGCAAATCCTGCGTGGCAGGATGATTTAGGAATGAAGGTCCGCACAGACTCTGCGCAGGCGCGGATAGTTTTTTCTTTTTCATGATCAGCAACTATTGAGCTCCGAAGCATCACTGGTGCATGTTACCCTTGTGTTAGGAAGAATTGACGATAGTTGACCTGATTATTTCTGTTTACAAATAGTCCAGTCATGTACGCAAGACGCCACAAAGAAAAGGTAGGGCTCAGAGACCCCAACGCATGTGCCGATTTTAGTATGGTACATGCATGCAGCCAGCTCAAACCTAAACTTCTGATATTTTCTACGCGCAGGAATTCCCAAAGCCATAGATGTAAAACCGATGTCATAAGCTCCCAGCTGGTCGAAAACCACAATGGAAGTGTAGCATGGCGCAAGCCATCTCACTCTCCCTAGGAAGGAATACGGAGTGCACGGGATCGTAGGAATCCTCCAGGGTTACATAGGAATGACGTTGAGAAGTTTTCATTTCAATAATGATATCTTGTCACCCACAACCTTAAACTTGAACCTCTATAAGCAAAATCCAAAACCCCAAGCCTCGTAAGCCCAAGACCCTAAACCACCAACACTAACCCGCAAGCCATGAAAGCCCCGCCCGAAATCTGTACCTTGGCGCCAAGTGAGGTGTGGCACCGTGCGCCTGGAGACAACCACTTTTCGTGCCGGCCCCGGAACTATATAACCCATTATCGTAGTTTCCATTTTCTTTTCCATTACCCTATATAACCCCAATAATATACCCCATTATACTATAGTAGTTTCCATTTTCTTTTCCATTATTCCTATATAACCCCAATAATATATACTCTAGAATCCCCAAACTACCAGGCCACCCTTTCAAGGAGCTATCAGGGTTTATATGAAGGATGCCTACAGTCAAGTGGGGTTTAGGGTGTATACTTCCCAAAACTAACATGGAGCGCCAGATACATCAGAGTTCTTCCTTCTTTTCAACTTTTGGGTTTGAGTGCAGAAAAGGTTTTGCGTTTAAGGCTTAGGGATTAGGGTGAACAGGGCTCTACATTATAGCAATCCCACTGGCTACAGCAGGTGTGGCTCCCCCTGCGACAGCAGAGACAGCAACGTGCTTCCCTTCACGCTTTCTAGACAATGAACATACTCTGCTGGGCAGCATGCCCGGCTAACAAATCAGCGGGAGTTTCTGAACACGGGTGCCCTTAGGGATCTGAGACACAATTGCCAGTTTGCAGCCTTCTGGTCCAACTACTGTCGATTCTACTGTACCGACTTCAAGCGCCAGAGGGTTGTAGTCCAAGGGCAATAGCGGCTCCAGCCATTGAGGGCGACCACCACTTCTGTGAGACCCACAACGAATTTTTCTATCCCTTAGAGGACAGACTTTATGGAACCGTACGTTGCCCCTGAGGATCCTCATCTTTCCTTTCCTCCACGCGAATATGTAACCCCATAAAGCTACCTTTCTAAAGGACATCAGTCCACACAGGGTCCCTCGAGATCCCATGTTAGCTCTAGGGTTCAGAAAGAATGTTGTCTGTTGGGCCCATAGCTCTGTGCCGTCTCGGGAAGCTTCTTGTAGCTTCAGCTTTTTGCAGGCCGTACTGACAGGATAGAGGAGCTTCGAAAAACGGGGTTGCTGTTTGGAACTGTTTCAATTACTCTTACAACGAAGCCCATTATTTGATACTTACTTATGTTATGGCGACTTAATTCAAGTTCCTTAACAGCAACCCAGCAAAATGCTACATACCTTTGATACGACCTTGGATATGTGGGATGCGGCCGGGAACCAGACTGTAGAAGCCTGAATAATTGATGTAGAACCCTCTGATTCATAAACCATCTCCTTTTAGGGGCCTTAAGATTAGGATCCCTGTTATAATCCCCACTAAGGGGAGAGGGTTTTTTTAACTAGGGGTCTACATTACCAAAGTTCTGGTCTTAGATTCCTTGTATATCCATGGTATAGGGTACCTCCTACAGACCTCAGAATCATACTGGTCATCCTTCAGTTTTTTTATGGTCTCTCCGAAGCTGCATAAAAATTCAGTTCTACCCTAAACCCTAAACCCTAAAACCCTAAACCCTAAACCCTCCCCCCCCCCCAGAGTGCAGCAGTGAACTCGTCAAGTAGAAGCACCAAAAGACCCCTTGTAATTTTTGAAGGTTCTATAGGGGTAGGGTTATATAGGGGTTACTTGGGGATATGCAAAAATGGAAAATGGTAAGTACCATTTAGGGTTATATAGGATTTAGGGTGTTAGGGTTTCCGTTCCCTGAAGCACCAGCAAACAAGTATGATTGGCCTCTTACTCGGCTTCTGTCCTAAATGACAAACTTCAAGTCTCTAGCACTGAAATGTAAATTGCAAGCCTCAACTGGGTTGCTGTTAAGGCATCTCAAATAAGTTTCCATGAGATCGGTATATGGTAAATAATAGGGTAAAGCCGAGAGCCCTACCTTCAGGAAGCTAAACCCTAAACCCTGAACCCTAAAACTTAAATTCTAAGCCCAAAGCAATGGCACCCTTTATCCTTGACCCTAGAATCCCAAACCGAAGCCCTGCGCCTGGCACTAAAACCCCACCCGGCTCCTAGAAGTCCCAAAAAACCCCAAGCTGAGAAATCCTTTGCCTCTCTTAGGGGGGGTTTAGGGTTTAGGGTTTAGGGTTCAGGGGTTTCGGGTTTAGGGTTTAGGGTTTAAGCCCACCAAAAGTTTAGGCCTGAATCCAAGACCTACGGGCGCTTAGTCGGGCTAGTCCTACGCCCAATTTCCATCATGCTCCTGCTGGCCACCGTGCTTAAAACCCTCATAATTGCATCCCAAACCCGAAGCTCTAACCCCTGGACCCCAGATTTGAAACTCGAAGCCCTGACTCTGAATCCCAAACCTGGAACTCTAAACCTTAACCCTGAATCCCTGATTCCTGAATTCGAAATCCCGTGTGCCGAAATCACTAAACCCTAAGACCTAAATCCCTAAACCCTCAATCCCTGCTTCTCCAAATCTCTGAACCCACCTGACAAGGTGCCGATTCGTTGCAGCTAACTGCCTTAGAGCCGGAGGAGTTTATCAGCGCTCCCGGCTGGCTTTATCAAGTTTAGGCTTTCGGGTTCAGGGTTTAGGGTTCAGGGTTCAGGTGCAGGGTGCTAAATAGTGGTTGGCTCACTTGATTTTGGTGGATGTCTGAAGAGAGGCCCGTTCGGGAGTCTAGGGCGGGTTGGGCTGCAACTCTTGTTGTGGCTCCTCTCAAATCATTGGCAAAAACCGGTATCATGTTTTAGAAGCCCCCAGCCTTCATCCTTTAAACCCTGTTGAACCTAGGCCCTATTAGAGCTCTAGAGGCCCTTTCTGGGGTTCTTAAAGTAATGATCCTGTTATCCTCGTTGGTGCACAGGGACCTCTTCGTCTGGTGCAGGGCTCAGGATTTGGGATTCAGGGTTCCGGCCTATGGTTTAAGATTCACCTGAGTTGAGGGTAGCTGGGATCTAGGGGTACAGTACCTAGGCTTTTGGCAGCGGTTTGCTTGCTTGCGATACCAAGCTGAATTTGTAATCCATACATGATCCGGGCAGTTTTCACAAGTGCGGCGACCTACTTGAGTAGCGTGTGCAGTGGCGGGACTTTCAGATCCAATATAGATTACGATGATATTCTCCTACTGATTAGAACTTTTATAAGAAGATTGTACTCTCACTTGGCTTCAACCATTGAAAAAGCACTACTGAATTGTCATCGCAAGTAAAGAGATTCCAAGGGCTAGGAGTCAGAATGAGCCGTATGCCAAACGTGAGAAATCCCACCCCAGACCCCTGACCCCTGCTGTGAGCCTTGTTAATATAGATCCGTAGCAAGTCCCAGTGCAGGGCATGATGCCTCCAGTCATATGAGCCATAGTCTAAATTCCTAGCATCCTCCAATACTCCCCATATAATTCCCTATAGATCCCCTTTTGAGGAGTTTAGAATATAGTTCATGTATGAATACAAAGCGTAGCCTGAACCCTCCAGACCCTTTCAGTGGTTTAGGGTTTGCAGGTTAGGGGCTACGCAACTTGCAATTGCATTGGAACCTTTGATAGCGACGCCTGCATTGTTACATCCAGGGTAAATCCTGTACAAATCCATGCCAGCTGGGTATTTGGGTAATGGTGCACTTCTGCAGCGATGGCTGTAGACTTAACGTCTTCCACGCCACCATCGCCTGCGTCACCAAAAACATTTGTGCACTTACGCTTCCGAGAGCGCTCGGTTCAAAACTTATATGTCCAGATGTGCCTTTCCTGTCCCGTCCCTGTCACGGGAGCCCATCTCCATGCACGTGTCCAGGAGCAAATTCTGGAGATTGCGCGCAGCTGGCTGTTGCTGCCTCAGGATTCCCGGCAACGGAAGCACAGCTCCAAGCAGGGCCCTCATCCACCTTCAGACTTTCGCTCAACGGGCCGGACGCTGCCCAATCCCCACAAAGGCCGCAAGATGTCATTGTGGAGCCTGCGCCAGGGCCTGGGCAGCCCTGCTTACAAAATGGCTCCCCAGGCAGAGGTTGAGCATTGGTGCTCTGTCCTGATCAATGCCACTCTGCATGAGAAAGAGGGGGTTTTGGGCCCGAGTGCCATTGTACACGCAGTACGTGCAACAGCATTCTCTCGCGGAGATACTGGCCATTGCTGTCTCCAATATGGAGTATTATGGAAATTTGCCAATGAACCCTGAGACAGCCGCCGAACTGCCACGCAACTTTGGGTGTGTGACTATCCTTCCATTGGCAGTAGCTGCTGAGTGCCTGCATCGTAGGTTCAGAGCTGTGCGTGCATTTTGTGTGTGTGTGTGTGTGAGAGAGTAGTTTGCTCGGTGTGATTGAATTCCACGCAACCTAAGGATTTGTTTTGGTTTGGCATGCGATTTGTGCAGCCTTGCCGGGCGTTGCACCTTCGAGCAGCGCATGCGGTGCAAACAAAAGATTGCAAGTGATGTGCGCTGCAAATGGCTTGATATCGCAAGTGTGAGTTCTGCTTGAGAATCATCACATGGTACGTGTTGATTTGAAGCTTAGGTGTAATGAAGCGAATGTTGCTTATTCAACGCCTGACCCTCAACATGCTGGCAGTTGGGCGTAGGCTTGTGAAGCATGATGCATTGCAGTGCTTTTGTGTGAGCAGTTGACGTAAGACAGTGCTTGTGTACAAGTTGTGCTTGTGACACATGTGTTTGTACATTTGTTTACGTGTGCGTGATTGGTTTGCTGGTGTAGTTTTGTGTGTGATAAATCGTACGAGCATGTGGGCACCGGCAAGCCCGCAACTTTCATCTATGACGGGTTCATGTCCGCCTTGGCTTCTCTACTAAGAATGGACATTGCATTGGTTCTCTATGCTGACTCAGACCCGAGCTTCCTCTGCAGACCGCGCTGGTGGGCCACGCCAACAGGTGACCCCAACGCCGGCAAGTCCCCTTCCTTCACCTACATCCAGGAGGAGTTCCAACAAGCGTCCGCCGCAGTGGCTGCTTCCCTTCTTCCCAATCACACGTGCGGCACAGGTAACCTCGGTGAGTTCCAGGAAGCTCCGAGCCACGCAAGGCGTTGGCCTCCTCTGGGGCCCTGAATCCAAGCCTCTTCTTGACCCGAATTTCCCAACTAAGCGCACAACGGACACTTAACCTTTCCAGATTTCTGGAATGTGCAAATGGGGGTGCTTGCGAATGGAGCACAGGCTCAGAAGAAAAAGCCCGTCGCGCGGCCAGAGAGCGAGCAGGTCAGGGCGGAGCTGAGGAGGGTCCCCCTTGCCCGAGCTAAGATTCCAACGCACAAATATCAACCTCTGCCTCTTCCAGCAATTTAGTGTCCTTAGATCCTGGTGGGCGCGCGTGGAATGCACCTGCAATTGCGGGTTCACGGAGGTCGGGCCATTGCCAGTCGTGCCCTGGGCCGTCAGCCACAAGCACCAGTCTCCCCCATCTTGCGAAAGCTGTGGACTGACACCGCCACGGCTTGGGGGGCCTGCTGCACATTCCGCCCAAGCGCTGCTGCTCAGCATGCAATCACGGATCTCTACTATGCAATCCATGCGCTGGAAAAGAAGCAAGCCTGGGTTTGGGAAGATGGAATACTTGGTGCCATCTGCAGCTCTCCTCACACATCTTTGTGCTGCCAGCCAAGCTGGTCTGCAAGATCTCCTCTGCAGTGATGATGCCATGAAATGTGGTATCCTGCGCTACTCCACAAGGCTTTTTCTAGGTTGTGCTGTCACGGACACTGAGGCGTCCCACTTTGCTGTGAAGACTAATCAGCTGCCCGCATCGCTCCATGAAGAAACATTGAGCCCAGAAGAGTTCTTGGCTAAAAAGGTGTTGCTAACTTGTGTCCGAGACCCAATCACAATGACTGGTCTCTCGAACCACGTCACCGCCTTGAGGGGTGCTGCCAAGCATGCAGAACGTTTGGCTCTCTTCAAATTTTTGCACTCCAAAGGCCTTGGCAGCATCTCTGAGACACGGCGGCGTGGCAATGGTGATGGTCATTGCCAAGCCTTTCACCGCTGTGGCCTCAGCCCCGATGCCCAGCGCTTCCTGCAGCGCCTGCAAGTGCTGCTGAGCGTGTGGCCCACAAGCTTTGCAAACGCAGACTCGCTTCCTGCTCTCCCGAAATGTCACAGAGGCAATGCCTTGACACCGCAGCTTGCTGCAGAGCTACCTTGCGTGCGAGGCGGTGGCAAGCGTGCGCAGCAAGAACCAGCGAGGGCTGCTGCGCCACCTCCAAAGACGCCTTCTGCAGACCAGGTGACTGGAAAGCGCGCGCAATACAGGCGCGCGCAAGAGGCCTGCTTCAAGCGCTGCTGACTCTCTTGCTTCTGATTCTATGCCTGTCGAGTTTGAAGAACTCCTGGAGCGAAAGTTACGCAGAGCCCCTGTGAACGCGGAGGAAGTCCAGAAGTCCATATCAGCAGGGCTTACAGTGCTGGTCCACGGCACTCCCATGACTGTCGCCGCTTCACAGCGCAGCCGCAAGCGAGGTCCTGTCTGGTGGCAGCTCCGATGTACGAATTGCTAGCATGGAACTTGTAAATGGTCCGGCAAAGCTGAGTATGACCGATTGAGCAAATCATTGGTCGTCCTGCAAATCAAGGGCCGGGACCATGGGTCCAAGAAAAAAACGGACACGGGCCGTGGCCGACCGTCGCGGAGCCATGCCAGTGCTCCAAAGACGCAAATCGAAACTCTCCGGTACAACGGGGAGACGAGGCAGGAGGATCTCCAGGCGTTCGTCCGTCAACACTTTGCCAAGCGGCCTTTGGGAACGTCCTTCTGTGTTTCTTGTCGCGCCCTGCCGCTCACCAAAGAAGGCTTGGGTTGCAAGTTCTGGTGCACTGCTCACATGGATGAAGAAACTGGAGAGAACGGCCACGTCCGACTGAGAAACGTGGGTACTCCTGAGGCTCCGGACATGAAAGCTTTTTTTTCAAATCAGGAATGCGCTCGCCGCAAAGCATCCAAGGGCACTGCGCAAGTGGCGGCAGAACTTGAGAAGTTGCGCCGGCTCGATGATCCCGAGAAGGCTTTGACGCCTCCTCAAGATGAGCGGCTAGCTGGGTTTCTCAAGCGGGCACGCCGATCCCAGAAAAAAGGGGTCAACAGCCCCAGGAGGAACCTGGTGCGCGGCGGCTGGAGTTCGATGACTCGGAATTCCAGTTTCGGGTTGACCGCCTCAACGGCGATGTGCTTGGTGACACCACTCTCAGTTTTTGCGAGATGAGAGGCTACAGCTGAATGACGGCTCGCTCCGGGCCTTTCATCATACCATTACCCCAGACAATGTTACGGTTCCACTTATCTGTCCAGACCTCATTGGCCGTGCGCTAGATCGCTTGCCGAAGCCGTGGAGTCTGAAACTTTCAGCTGATGGCACATATAGACTCCTGCTTCTGACAGACTATGCTCTGCTCAACGTTGGTGTGAACGTCAAGCACTGGGGGGAGGCCGGCGACGATCATCTCGCCATGTACCGCAGCACATTCGTGCCGCTTGGCTTTGCTATCGCCAGTGCAGAGAGCGAAGAAAGCTACAGGCCTTTGTTGGAAGCAGTGATGCATGTCAGCAAAGCATATCGCCCAATTTCTCTCCGAGCAGCGTGCTCCAACTGCACGGAGATCTGCGCAAAGGCCTCGAGAAAGCGCGCCGTTCCAGCCTGCCCGGAGCAAAGCGGCTATCTGACTGGGCGCGCGTAGTCGGTGCCACTGCGCAGGGCCCGGTACTATTACTATTACTATTACGATTACTATCACTATTATTTTTACTATTATTATTACGATTACTATTACTATTATTATCATTATTAGTGTTACTAATACCATTGCTTTTACTATTGCTATTATGAAAAGCAAGAAGAACCGGAAAAACTACGAAACAAAACGGAAAAGTACGGAAAAAAACCCGGGACCCCTTGGGTAATTTGCCCTGCCCATAACCAGACCTGTGGTTGAACCAGCTATGCTATAGGAATTATAGGGTCTAAGGTTTAGGGTTTAGGGTTTGGGGTTTAGAGATATTGCCCCCATAAATCCACGCCAAGCACCAGGAATTTTAGAGGGTTTTCTTCTAAGGACTCCCCATATTCCTTTTGTCATATCTACCAAGGACCTCCGTTTCGAGAAACTAACAATTCCCCAACCTTAAGCCTTAAACCTTAAACCCCACACCAATCCTTGAACCCTAACCCTAGACCCTGGGGTACCCGCTCTTTTGAGACTCCCTGGTCTGGCCAGGCAAAGTGGAGTGCGTTGAGGCGGGGGTTTCGTCCACATGGGTACTGGTCAAAACCTCCACCGCCAAAACGGGTCATAGGTTTAGGGACTAGGATAGGTCCTATAGGGGTATGTAAGGGAGTCGCGAAGTAGATGAATACTGCTGTTTGGTTCAGGTATTAGAGTTCAGGGTCTAGCTTCTAGAGGCAAACCGCCGCCCCTCCTGCTATCAGATATTCCCCATCTATTACAATAAAATGCCACAGTGGGAATGCCAATTCTTAAGGGGGTTTGGGGTTCAGTACTACGAGAGAGGATCAGTAGGTGCCATATAGCAGTTGGCATTCCGGAAATCGCCCAAGAATGCTGCAGCGTCTTGGGCTCAAATGATTCCATGCGTAACTGGGCCTTCACATTTTGAGAATTGAAAAACCCTGAGCCCACTAACGCTGGATGTCTCCCAATTTTGTGTTCAAGGAATCGAAAGACTTCATTTTTTGTGCGCTGCGGTTTGAAAGCATGCATGCCTGTATGCCTGCCTGATAAAGTTGATCCCTCGCAGTTGTTTTGCCTCAGCCTCACGACTGGACAAAACATATCAGAACTAGACAGCCCGCGCTTCAAAACTGTGTAACATTTGTTCCTTGCACCCTTTCTGTGGGATCCTGTTTAACATAACTTTGAACGACAGGGACGAGAAATCTCCTAAGCCCGCTCAGCGGAATGTCCATCATTGTGGATGTGAGCCTTATGGGTGGAAGGACGGTTTCTGTGGAAGCCGATTTAGACTCT
>CAJNIZ010020014.1:7416-9916 GCA_905231905.1 Symbiodinium pilosum | reverse complement strand
GCCCATGAGCCTGGGCAGTACGACTTGGGAGTCCTTCGTATGCGATGCATAGAAGGCGACCTGGGAACGGGCAACCCTCAACACCTAAGCCTCAAACCCTAACCTTTAAATCCTCAACCTCAAGGATTTGGCTCCCTTGCCGAATGCGGCAGAATACGACGGCCCGTCCGCGCTGCTGTACACAGCGGAGCAAGAGCGCTCGCCTCAGAGGGAAGGGCTTAGGGTTTGAGGTGTAGGATAGGGGAGTATCCCAGGATCCGGCCCCTGGTGTTTGGAAGTCCCGACTTGGGGTTTAGGGTAATTAGGGTTGAGGTTTGAGGGTTGAAGTGGGATCTCCTTCATGATGGACCTTCTTTATGATGTAATGAAAGGGTTTTAGGTCTAGGGATACAAGTATGCAGGCAAAGCACGCTGCTTCATATACATGCACAGGGATAAGCGGTGACTAGATTTTATTCAGGTAAAAGAGGGAGCCACTTCTCCAGCAGTTGTGCCGGTTCGAGGGGGCCCTGACGATTTAAAAGCAAACGCCCAAGTTGAAGACCGGCATGGTCCAGTGTTGGGTTCTTCCAGAAGAAGCCCACACATGTTGTATATGCGGGTTTCCCCAAATTGGGGATACCTTATTGGGGGTCCCCAGAACAAAGATTTTAAGTCTTTTGGGGTCTATATTGGGGGGCCCCTTATTTGGGGAAACTACCATATGCTTTTTCTAGCAGTAGGCAGACTGTCCAGAGGAGGTTGGGTTCTTGCAGACACAGTGGGACAAGAGTATATTGGACTCAAGAGAGTGCTTGGCCAAGGTATCTTCGATCTTTGCGGGAGATTCTCGCAAAGGCTTGGGTGTGTGCAGATGAATTAGGAGCAATCCAGTCTTTCACTTTGCCTTCAGATTCCTACAGTCGTTTTTGAATTTTCCCGGTCAGGAAGGTTTATTGTGTGGTAGGGCCACGACAATACCTTTCGTGCCCGTGACGCACTGTCTAGCTGCTGCATCTCCGCATCGAATAATGCAGACTCCTCAAACAGAGCAAAGTGCCCTACTAAGCCCTAAGCCCCGAAAAGACAGCCTCAGCCCGTCGACTCGGGCTGCAGAGATTTTAGGATTTCGTTCCATCGAGACTCTGTCCACGTGAGCCCTCGGGATTGTGGCATGCCTTCGAGGATCCCCTTTATGTGGGAATTTCTCAATACTGTGGTTACCCTTGGCACTGCTAGGGATGTACGGGGACTAATCGCTTGTTTGAGTATCATGGGAGATTCCTAGTAGGGATTGCATGACGAGCGCTCATGTCATGCGGAAGTCTGGCCAAGAAAACTATGGCATGTTTTTCAGGAGCAAGTTGATTCCTAGGAGCAACTTGATTCTTGTCTCTGCCATCAAACCTCATGCCTGTTTGCAGGCTAGGAGCGACAGGCAACCATGTGCTCAAAGTGCGAGTGGCCTGGTTAGAGAGTTTCCCTGAAGCAAGATGCACGCAGATTTTGGGACAGCGCCTTTGCTCCAAAAGCGCATTATTGCATCGCTTGTGTGCAATTGAAACGTGGCCAAAGCGATTTGTCCCGAAGGGCGAAGGGTATTTGTTTTGCACCTTGGTTGCCTTGAGCTAAACCTCTCACCTGTAGCCCTTGAGATCTCGAATCCCAGGCCCAAAGCTACATTGTAACGCCTTAAAGGTCCCAAGTTGTAGATCTGAAGCAGGTTCTTCAGGCATGAAATCACCCAAGCATTGTAAACCCGGCAAATTCATCTCACATTCATTTGGGTTCGTCTTACCGTATGAATCAAAAATGAAGAGCACGCCAGCGCTCATTTTTTGTTTCTATCACCTAGTTGTTCAGCAGTGTAATTTTTGTGTTGCCAACGTGTAGCGTGGTTAAAGGGATCCTGATGATGGATGGACAACTCATGTGCACGGGGAAGGTCGCATAATTTTGCGATTTAAGGAGTACACGTTGGCAAAAGTTGTCCAAAGAAACTGAAATTGCAAATCATTCGATCAAATAAATGGCTGGGTATGCCAGCATTACATATTTTACCAGATGTGCTTTGTTTTCTAAGGTGAACCTTTCAAGCTCAAGGGGTGGAGCCTGACACCTATCAAAAACCAACCCAGTAGTCCATTTCCCCATATTTGCGCATTGTCAATCAGCATCCTTTGGAAGTGCCAAAGGCATTATCTTCACTCCGTTGTCGAGCTTAAGCTTGAATGCCAACAAACCCGAAAGTTTTGCATCAACCCCCCCAATCCAGCAAACTGCAAACCCTTAGCATGATTTTGGGTTTCGGTTTCACTTGCCCAAGCTAATGGTCTGGTTGTAAGCAACAATGACTTTGAGTTAGGAGCATGGGTTTAGGGCTTTCCGCCTACCTCCAAGACCGCCAACTCC
Source organism: Symbiodinium pilosum (assembly GCA_905231905.1). Taxonomy (NCBI): domain Eukaryota; class Dinophyceae; order Suessiales; family Symbiodiniaceae; genus Symbiodinium; species Symbiodinium pilosum. The sequence continues at coordinate 7,525 of CAJNIZ010020014.1, read as the reverse complement.
AAACCTAGAGATTGGGTATTGCCCCCACTTTGCAACAGCTGGAGAATATTTATAATACAGCTATATATCTAGAGCCCTTATATGACCCCTGATATGGTAGTTTCCCAAA
>CAJNIZ010020003.1:64759-86356 GCA_905231905.1 Symbiodinium pilosum | reverse complement strand
AACAGTCACAGGGATCGGAGTGGTCTTCACAACGATCCTCGGAACTATCGTCAATTTTGGCCTCTTGTGTTTCTGTCGCGCTTCAAACATATCAACGGTCACAGATATAAGCATTCTATAGAGCCATGAATCTATTAACACGACAAATGCGTCATATTCTCCATGAACCTAATGTAAACAACAAGACCCAAGCCTTAAGTTTGAGCCAAGCGCCCAACCATGTCAACCAAAAACCTTTGGGACTTCAAATTCTCGCAAGTCACAAATAACTATTTGAACGCCAAGGGGATTTGTCCTCACGAATCTGGCAACCGGGTTGGGATATTGTAGGACTCAGTACTCAGTAGCCCTGCTGTGTGCGATATTTTTTCGGCGCGGGGTGACACCGGCATATCGAGGAAATAACGCCTGAAGGGACGCCACGAGCCCCATGTGCGATTACGCTCCCGCCCAATTTGGCTACGTCACACATGGATGAGTTTCCATGCTGCAACCGTGAGTATTGCTCGCGATTTTTAATCTAGGGTGTGGGAGTGGTTCATGTTTTCATGACCATGGTGCAATGGACTTTGTGGCTCATGGCGGGCAGGTCTGACTCGCGGAGGGAAGTACATGTTGAGCAAGCACCGCATAAGTGCTGTTGACATTTTGGCATGAGTTAAGCGTGCTCCTGTTGATATTTAAGCTGCACAACCACGTCTTTCCATAATTCTAGGATTCTAGGAGCGTTTTCAGCGCTAGCAGGGGGCAAGTTGCCTCCGCACTAAGTTCTTAAAGCCATGGAGCATGAGGGGCTGTGCCGTTTTGAGCCATGCCTGGAGATCAACTCGCGGCGGACGCATCTCGCGTCCATTTGCGAAGGCGTCTTCGAACTGCGCTGGTTCAGCTACACTGATCGAGTCCTCCATGAGCGACCACAGACAGTGTTGCTTATGCAACCGAAGCAGGCTAGTCAAACTGATTCGCCGCTAGCCCTTTTCCTGGTCGGAATAGGGCACCCAACTATTTGGGACAGGGGGAGGTGGACTGTTTTGTTCGAAACTCTACAAGCGCTAAATCTGCGCCAAGACTGGGACTACCCAGCGCTGTGCGCCATGCTGGCCAACTTCATCATCCACCGAGTTGCCTTGGCGGCACAAGTTGATGTAGCCAGAGTGAGCATCTGGGGAGTCTCCTGTGGAGGGCAAGCCGTCTGGGATGCAGCACTTAATGATGGCCAATACTACAATGGAATGGCGGTCGTGTCCTCCCCACTCTCTGAATTACATTGCCCTGGAAAGTATCTTCGCTCAGCTGCGCTAACGTCTTTGGAGGCTACTGCAGTGGTCTCCCTCCACATCAGGGAGTCCTACGACGCCAAGTCCTCAGAGGAGCTTTGGAGCAATTGGTTCCACCGGAGCCTACAAGAGCGTGACCCTACGCTGCCTGCTGCCTCTCCCTCATGTCAGTGGACCCTCCATATTCAAGGACTCAAGGCAAAACATGTTTTCATGACCTCCGATGGGCAGACTGTGAAAATGAGTGATGAGTGCCCTTGCTCAGCTCGAACCCCCAAACATCCAGTGACCACATGATGCCAGCAAAAGCTGATGACAAAGACTGGTATGAGTTGGGGGGTTTGCTGAGGAAGGGGTTGTATCAACAGTTCCTGGCTCTCTTCCGCGTCCCCCTCACCTGCATCTGAGATGCACGCTCAAGCTGTGGCGAAAACTTACGGCGCTGATATTGCTGCCAAAATGGCAAAACTGAGGGATGCGTATGGGGCATCTTGATTTCTCCCAGCAAGGCCACCGCCTCATTCAAGTAGATTCTGGCTGTGGACATGGATTGCCAACGGCCAAGGACACACACTTGATCAAGCGAGTGCGACTTGTTAAACCAGAAAGTGGCACCTCCACGCCTCAAAGAATACGGTTGAAATTGCAATGATCCCAAATCAAGCGCAGACAAAGCCGTTTTGAAGCGCCGACGCCAAGTTTCTGGAGAAACATCAATCAAGGACTTGCCACGGTGCGTCTGAAGCCATGCGTGCAACCGTGAGCACACATCATAAACTCGCAGTGTCACAGACTCAGCATGCCCTGTCCTACGGCCAGTCTTGGTATTTCGGAGTGAGATGACTGCGCTCATAGCGTCAGCAGACAACGTAAAATCTTCGGCCTTCAAGGAAAGGATTTCCCCAGTACGCAACACGCCATAAAAACCTAAAAGCAAACTCAACGCCATGCTGTCATCTTCATGAAACAACAAGTATCCAGTCAGTGCCTGAATCAAGTGTTCTGGGAAGGGCGGTGCTCGACACGGAATCTCTCTCAGATTCCAAGTTCGCATGAGACGCCAACTCAAGGCAAGATTGTGGCGCAGGCTTGGTTGGGCATCTTGAACTGCCGCTAAAGTATCACTTGCCTGGCCTTTGGAAAAGCCTTGTCCCCACAAATGCTCAATGTAATCGGAAAGCAACACATCCATTTCACCAATCTTGCGTGGCAACCTCAGCTGTCTCATGCGCAAATACTGCCTGAGTTGAATCAAGGCATCATCATAACGTTTGCGTGTCTTGGGTTGCACCGTCAGTCGCTTTAGAGGTCCAAGAGCCTGACGACGGGAGATACGTTCCTGCTGCTTGCTGGAGTCTATGACTTGTTTCATTTTCCCCATTTTTTCACATGACTGCGCCTACTGGGCGCATCAGCCGGATTGTGGGCGGAACCCACGTACGACAAAATGAGGTGAACGCCAGCTCCCAACAGGTACGCATGCAATCTCCCAAGGACTCTTTGCATTTTCCGACTGGATGACCTACCGCGCGACACAACATGCAACACAACCAAGTTGTCCAACAAATGAACCACTCTGCAGCGCCTCTCATTCAAACGGAACAGCCGCCAGCGGACTGAACTGAGAAGGGCTCTCAATTCCTTAAGATTAATATGCTCACGTCGGGATCGCCAGGCCCAGCCACACACGCTTTTCCACTTCCAGAGTTTGGGTGGAATTTGAGCTCTCAAGGACTGATAACTTGTGTTGGGAACAGACTCCCCTTTTACTAACAGGTCGTCGCCTCGGCAGCTTGTTAAAGTGCCCAAATGCGACGCAAGATCACGAGCAGCCAATGCATCCTTGCAACTCGACAGGGGCAACCGAAGTGGTGGTCGAAACAAGAAACTTCCTAACGAGCTGAGATGACCTGGACGCAAACGCTCAAGTAACTGTTGCACGGTCATGCCTGGGCACAGTTTCCGTGGTCCCAACAAATTGCGCAACAACCACGCCACCACTGGCAACGACCACATGAAGCTCAACAATCGCAACCTGCTTTGACGCAGTTCCCATGTTGGTTGTTTGTCAGCCTTCCTGAGAGCAGCCCGGGTAAAACCTACTGGGAAGCCTAGCATGGCTTCTCGTTCGGACTCGTTTGGGGGCCGAAGCTCTCCTAAACGATTTGTCAGGCAATGCTCCGGGAGGTAATGGCACGGTGGAAAGCAATACAGATCCGACCGCCAGCGAGCCAGAATCTGAGAGGAGCTTGTGGCCTCACTGCAGAAGAATCTGTCTGAAGCATCTGAGGCTCGGCTGGCCACAAAGGTGGGGAAACGCTGATCAGGAAATGCAAGTTTCCAACCCTGATTGACCACCTTGTCCCATGGATTGTCTACAGCAAAAGTAACAGAAGCCACACTTGACGCTTCAATCGTGTGTGGAACCCATACTTGAGCTTGAGGGGGCTCGGAATCCAGCTCCCAACTCAACCAATACAACCACTCTTGATGGCACCTACTGAGATCTGCGGCATCAACCAAGTAAGGGACTACCCCGGCTTCCTGTGTACGCTTTTCACGCTCAGCGTCACTGAGGCTGCTCCCTGAAACTCGGAACCACGCAAACTCCGCCCAAGGCATATGCTTGACGACCATGCCATGTAAACCTTCAATCTGAGCCTGCACCCCCTCAGGCGATATGTAACTTGGCTCGCCTGCGCCAACAAGAACCAATGTCACGCGCGAGTGAAGCGCTGCCCAAGAAGCCGCAAACTCTTTGAGCAACATGTCGACGTCTGCCACGATTTTAGTGTCCGGAAAGTGGGATTGGACAACGCGCGCTGATTGCAGGTCACTTTCAACACAGAGAAACCCTGACACTGGAACATTTAACGCATCTAGAGCAGCCCTGAGACTGCCAACACAATCATGCAGTCCAACAGCCAGCACGCTACGAGAATCATCCAACTCCGGCTTGTCGCCTCGCAATGCGGCTCTGCAAGCAGCCAAACCAAAACCAGTGACGCCTACGCTGCGACAAAATCCACCTCCAGAATCTGATGCGTCACTACACACAGCAACCGGAGAGAACTCACGTCTCAAATGCGTTACAGCCATGGGGCTAGCCGCAATGAAACACAGGAGTTCTTTTCGAACTCCTGCCGGTATAGGCAAGCGTGCTGCTTTTGAAGCTTTCAGGCTTTCCATGTATCGCCAGACAAGATTCAACATGCTCAGAAGTCCACGTCTGTACATGCTGATGTAGACGAGCCCTCCACAACATGCCTGGAGTTCTTTCAAACTGCAGGTCTGCCGATGAGCCAACATCCAAGCCATGGCCAAAAATTTTAGCTTCTTTGCGGGCTTTGGCTCGCAAGTCCCAGCCTGTCCGTCCAACAGGGCTCCTTGAATTTCTGCGATAGTGCTTCGTTCAACGGCCTTTTTGGGATGACGCGGGACACCCCTAGCCAGATATTCCTGCCTCAATTTAGCTACTCGCGGCGAAACGGTTCCCACACACAACGCAGCATCAGCATGCCCCAACCGTTCAAGCTCATCAAAATTATCCAAGTAGACACGCCAAGCTTGACTCGCCGTGGTGTGCGCTTTGTCTGCTCGCATTTCAGCGTGGGGCTCTCCTGCTTCGGAACCCAATACCAGGTTACGATGAATGTGCTGCGCTACAGCCACGCTATGGACGAATCCCATAGGCAGAACTTTACTGTGCAAAAAGTATCGCCGGCCATCCGAGGGACACAGATGCGAAGGCACTTCACGAGAAAAGGCCAAGTACTTCCACCATTTGCCCGGAAGACTTATGATGTAAAACATACACCTTATGTCTTCACTACTCATCAGGAGGATTTCATCTTGACCAAGCTGGACCGACACAAACTGTGACACAGCTGGGAGCGTTGAAAGGTCTCCGCTCAGCCCCACAAACAGGCTGTTTAATGGCACAAGGTTCATGATCAATCGAAATGTTTCAACATCACCATGCCACTCATCTTTACTCACTCCAAACAAGCCTCCAAACACTTTTCTGTTTCCAACGGTGTGCACCTCATCCTCAGCAATAACTCCACAAACGCCTTTGTCCAACAAGCCTTTGGCAACTGCAGCCCAATCCTCTGTCCGCACCATGACTTTCGGCTCACCAGCAGGCAGTGTGGTTGCTGCGTTCAAGTACAACTCAGGATTCTCGATAAAATGCTTGATGCCCCCAGTGCATACCTCTAGGGCATCGACTGCTCCAATACACTGATCTGGCAAGGCAGGAGCAATGTTCTCCCACTTAAACCACTGTGAAACCTTAACCTCCTCCCCCCAGTAGTTGATACAGGAAAGCTTGAAAAATTCAGTCCATTTAAACTCCGGGAAACATTCTTTCCTCAGAAACATGCACCCTAATTCTTGCCTAAGGATTGCCCGAGACAGGCAATTCCTAGTCTGCTTTCTCATCATTTCGCTCAAGCTGCCAAACCCTGCCAGCCAATTCAAAGAAATGGCCGTTGCGAGTTCCCATGTTTCCTCATTGCCCCCTTCATTTCTTTGCAGCTCTTCTTGAGAGATAGGAAATGGGGGACCTGGATCCCCAGCTTCCATGGTGACTAGCCCACTCGGAGGTTCGTTTGGAATCTCTCTAAGGAGAGCACCTAGGAGCTCCCTCCCGACTTCCAGGAGGCTCCTCCCGACAATGGAAGGGGCACGCATTTTCAGCTTAGGAGCTTCGAGGCTCCTGAGACACGGTCCAGTCTTCGCTGGTCGTTCAAAACTCCTGTTGACATGGAAGTCCTGTAGGTCCGGTGGCCCTTCAAAGCTTGGACCCTGTTGTCCACAGGACAAACCTGAATTGTCTTGCAAAGTGGATTGAGGAGCCCTTTTCAAATGGGATCTCCCATCAAGCCATGGCGGCGCGCTCACTACTTCTACGACAACCCTCCCATCCCCAGCACTTGTCATCTCAACGTGCCTTGTCCACAGGCACCCCCTTTCCCCCGGATTTGCCCTTCTTTCCTTTGTCTTTGCCCTTGCCTCTGTCCTCCTCCTGTCCGTCCCTCGATGTTTGATTTCCTTTCCACCAACCTCCCTTGCCAGTAGCATTCCGGGAGTCCATTCTCCCGTAAGGCAAGGAAGCCATCCACCGTGTTCGGGACTCCTCCCTGCTCTCGCGGTTGGCTATTTTGGCCTCCTCCCTGCCGACTAAGCTCGCGCCTTCGTCTGGCACGACTTCGAGCTTCTGGCAGGTGCTCCAATGCCCCCCTGAGCTCAGGCTTTCCAAAGACTTCAGCCTCTGGCACAGCACATCGGCGGCCGAAGCTACCCTGCCCCGCAAAAGTTCGTCCAACGCATAAGCCACTGTCAAACTTTCTCTGTTGAGGACAGGGCTCATGCGTTGCCGAAGATTTTGCCGCCAATACCGGACGAACAGTGGACTCACGTCCCCTTGTTCTTCTGTTTCCCCCGTCGATACCAACAGTAGGTGGCGGACCTCTCGCAAAGCCATCTTTGTCAACCCTCCTGGGCATGTCCTTGCAAGATTCCGTATCCTGTCCTCCTCCCCAAATCCCAATACTCCGGTTTCGCTCGGCTGGCTGCTGCTTGATGTAGACTTGTCGCTGTGGGTGCTTTCGCTCCTCTGCTTCCTGTGCTTGCCTTTCTTCACATACTTGCTGATGCGGACGTTTTTGTCCAGCCCAGTACCCTTGAAAAGCGCCTCCATAGTTTTGCCCACTGCCTTGCTCGGAGGTTCGCTGTTCCTCTTCTCCTTCCCCTTGCGCCTTTTTCTGGCCGATTCTTCGTTTTCCTTCCTTTCCGTCCGAAGACGCGGATTTAGGTCGTTGGCTGGAGGCAAGGTATCGTCCCCCGGGCCGTCCGCGTTGGGAAGGTCTTTCATGCTCTCCCGCAGCGCGCCCAACTCGTCCAGATCCCCAACGCCTCCCTGCACCGGCATGCAATTGCTCATCCAATCCTCCACAATTTTCAGACCCTGTAGTCCTGTCATGTGTAGAAGATCGTCCTGCACACAATCCTTCTTGCAGCTGTTTGGGCAGATATGAACCCAAAGGAGTGCTTCGCGCCCGCCCGCGGTCATCATACTGCTCCACTTCATTAGCTCTTCGGACTGTGTACCCTCCAGTGCGATGACCCAATATTGACCTTTCTCTGTCACGCTGATTTCCCGCAGTCTTCCTGCTACTACAGCCTCCTCCTGATAACACATGCCTTTGACCAGGAACTTGTCTCCGGGAGCCAGAGTCTCCAAGCGAATATCTTTGGTCAAAATCCATTCTGCCTCCCTACCAGGTCTGGCAACCTGTCTCCTAGGAGGGCTTCGGCCCGAAGGCTTCTTTATTGGAGCTGATCTGCGAGCCCGCGCTTTTGCTTTTGCTTTTGCTTTTGCTTTGGGTCGTGGAGGCATCCTGTCCTTTTTTCCTTTGATGGCTCCTTTGCCCCCCTTTCGGCCTTTGCCTTTTCCTTCCTGCCGCCTTTCCTTAAATAGCGCTTGTCTCTCACGCTTCTTCTTTCCTTTGCTGCCTTTCTTCTTCCTATCTTCCCCACCTCTTCCTGTTCTCAACGTTGCACCTCCTGTGATCCTGCTGTCTGCCTCTGCTTCCTTACTTTTCCGCTCTATTTGTCGCCTGGGCAAAGGTGAGCGATCTCTCAGAATGCTTTCTGATGCGCTGTCAATCTGTTCTGTCTCCTCTTCCTCCAGCTCCTCTGATTGTGACCTCTCTGTTCTTGCTTGCGCTGATCCCTCCGTGTGCCTGGACTGATATTCTTGGGCAGCCAAATCGTCAAGTTGGCCAATGGCTGTATATAGTATATGCAGTGCCTCGCTCTCTCGCCACAGTGGAAACTGAGTACTTGTCAATACGTTTAAGATCCTCTGCCACGTCCGACAAACTTTGCAAGTAGGAGGGTTGCCGCAGATTTCTCTACTGAACTTTCCTTTACAACTCACACATCTCATGAGCTCGAGAGCCACGGCTCCAAGCATGAAACATGCATGATAGCCTCTCGCCCTTACCCACGGTACGTAGCTACATGGTTTATAGGGCTTGGGGTTTGGGGTTTAGGGTTTGTAGGGGTTTTGGGGTTTTGGGTTTATACGGGTTTAAGGCCTAGGAGTTTAGGGCTATTGGAGTCTTTTAGGGTTCAGGCTTCAGGCTTTAGGGCTAAACTCCTCGTATCCCCTTTACTGAGCCTTATACTACTCCCCAATATAATCCCCATAGAACCCCCCGTTTCAGGAGTTTAGACTATCGCTCATATAGAGGATACTAACAGAAACCATAATACCCATTCCCAGTATAGAAACCCTAAACCCTAAGCCCTAAACCTTAGACCCTAATATAGAAACCTGAATTCATCCCTTATGGGTACTTAGGATCCTTGGGTTGTTTCATGTGACTCTCAGCGTTCAACAGCCCAATAATAAGGTTTAGGATTTGGAATTTACGGTTTAGAGTTTAGGATTTAAGATTTAGGGCTTAGGTTTTAGGAACCCCAAAACCTAAACCCTAGTAAGGGCGTTGGCGAAGGACATGATTATTTGGCATTTGGACCCCTAGGGCGGTTGCTAACCTGAGTAAGAAGCCTGCTGCACGCCCACGATGCTGCTTGCGAGACCGTCTAGAGGCCTAGCAACCTTGACATTTCCATGATGTAGGGTTCTACCCTAAACCCTAGACCCTAAAACCAAAGCCGCGTAGATCTGGTGGCGTATAGAATGAGCCGACGCTTGGTGAATAAGGCAAGCTCTCAGTACACGCAGCCTTGCTCTTTTAACGTGGGCCCCCTTACCACTCCCACATACTACCTCCCCTAGGCTGTCCCCTTGATTGCCCTTAAAACTCCCTAGCTATCATGAAAGAGGCTTACTTGAGGGGACCCTACACAAAATGGGCATCCTCGCCGTCCGTTCGGAGATGGAAGTTCTTTGCTTCATGAACGCTTAAAACGCCCCAGCCACCCATCTTACATTGTATTTCGACGGCGCTGGCAAAGTGTTCAGGTGTGGTCTACACAGCCGGGCACCCCATTTAAGAGGACTCAAACCCGGCGACGCCAAACAGGGAACTCCAAGAATGTAGTAGGACCATGATAGAAGTATACGTCTACGTATACCAGGGTCCTTACATGAGCTATAGTATAGTCTAAGCTCCTTAAAGGAGGGTTATGTAGGGGATTATTCACGGGAAAATATTGTAGGGGTTATTTTGGGGAATACTAGGAGTTTAGACTGTAGCTCATATATTCCTATTGTCCTCCTACTATATTATTGGGCTTCTGTCTTTGGAGTCCGCATTAGAATCCATCGGGTTGCCATATGTGCTACTCAACAAGACGTGCAGCAAACTCTACATCGTATATGAACCCGGGAACCTTGAACCCTACTAAACCCTAATCTGAAAATATATCATATGAACTCCAGTCTAAACTCCGAGTATCCCCCCTAATAACGTCTGTGCTACGCCCGTATATGATCTCCTATATAACCCATTTCAAGGAGTTCAGACCCTAAACCCTAAAGCCTAAACCCAATAGAACCCTTTATACCCTTCGTAACCCCCTTTACAGAGTTTAGACCCTAAACCCTACCTATCCTTGGGCGTCCTGGGGTTCCCAAGCACTTCATGTACGGCAATGCTTTAGGAGTCAAGCGTACCAAAGATGCCCGCCAAAATTCCTATTCCCAGAGGATCCTAAGTATGTATTTTTTAGGGTTTAGGGTTTGGGGTTGGTCTCTATACTAGGATTTAAAAACAATGTTGGGGTTAACATACCCCATATAGAGATTTAAGATCCCTCTGGGATGAAAGCTAGACGGGCCTTGAACTTTAGTTAACACCCGGCACGCAAGGCTAATGGTTTGGTAAGAGATCATTCACAACCTGACTGAAGTTGAACGGGCAACCGCATTCTGCACCTTTTCGCTTGCCTCGGGCAAGAGGGACATCTCACCCAACTGCACGCCGCTCAAGGAGCTGTCTCATCCCCTTCATATTCCCAAAGCGTCCATGTAGCTATCTAGTAGGTACTTAAGGCCCACAGAGGTTTACATGTAAACACTGGAGGGCCCAAGTATATACTACATAGATACATGGACCGTTTGGGGTTTCCGAGACTTCAGTCCTACATCATGTCCCTGACCCCTCCAACCCTAACCCCTGAGGCTTCATCTCTATCCCATAAGTCAATCCCAAACACTTCCTGATCCCTTTTTTGAACCCTAAACCCTGACGCTTAAGCCCTAACCTAAACAACCATGCAGCCTTCAGCCACATGAACTATAGTCTGAACTCCTAAAATCCCCCCTTAATAACTCCTACAAAGCCACCTATAAAATGTAACCACCTTCGAGGAGCATAGACCCTAAACCCTAAACCCTATATAATCCCCTCATAGCCCGTTTCAAGGACTCTAGCTCACATATAAAGACTCGGCAGACTCCTTGCGAGACAGCGCCCGGCATTTACAGCCGAACGTAGTCCCCCTTGAGCGACCCAAGCCGCACGGAGTGATAGTGAGATTTGGGTACCCCAACCCCTACAAAAGGCGAATAAGGGAATATGCTATACTTTGTAGGGTTTAGGATTTAGGGTTTAAGGTTTTAGGGTTCAGGATTTAGGGCTCAATCCGGTAATGTAATTACTTTCTTTAAGCAATGTCCATTTTGGATCGTTTCCTCGGGTCCTTTCTCTACCTAGACCCTCCAATGTCGTATTGTTTTGGTAATCCTAATAAGAGTCCTAACCAGAAAGCCATACCAAACCCAAAAAGGAACTACATTGGAGGGTCCTTACTGTAGGGGTTGGAGTTACCAAAATCGTCCGATTCGGAGGCTTGGACTGCTATAGAGCAGACCCCAGGGTGGAAGCGAAGGGAGAGTAGGGGTTTGGGGAATGACGGGTACTGTAGACCCCTAATTAATAAACCCGCTCCCCTCAGTGGGGATTATAATTGGGTCCGAGTACTAAGGCCCTTAAAAGGAGGGGTTTATTAGTCATGGGTCTGCACTAACCCTAAACTCTAGACCCTAGAGGGTTTAGGGTTTGGGGGCATCAGGTGGAGGTTTGCGTAACCCCAAAGTGGAGGAACCTAAATAAACATGATGAGACCTTCAAGTTAAGGATTTGGGTAAGACGAGCTGTAGACACACACCGCCATACTAAGCACGAGTTAAGCTAGGGCGTTAACGGCATTAGTTTGAAGCTTGAATGGCTTTGGGCGAAAGTAAATGTAAGGCCAAGTTTTACAGTTTAGGGCTGTATGGTGGCCCATGTCATCTCCATCTACTTCATACTTTCCAAGCACCTAAACTCACCCAACCAACGTTGTTGCAACCACAAGGAAGGCAACCTTCCCGTACAGACTAAGCCGCTGTATTGCCCCGAACACACGGGCTTGTTTCCCTGGTGCTTCGCGGCGAATGAGGGAATAGGGTATACGGACCTTAACCCTAAGACATTTTTCTCCCTCAGCCCTAGAAACTGACCCCTTGGCCGCACGATTGCTTGATAATAGAAAAATCTCCGCCTCCTCCGCCAAGCGTTGCAAGAGCTGAGGCCCCTGCCATGGGTGAGCCTACTGTAGGTCCAAACCCGGGACCCATTCCCTCATTGTGTACTAAGCACCAGGTAGTTGTGATGCAGGTTTCTGGGTACATTAGATAACTCCAGAACCTGAAATAACTCCATGTTGAGATTACTGTCTGCACAAGCCCGTGTGGAATTTTCGGTTTAGGCGTTGGAAGCAGCAGGCTACCTTACCTACTCAGCGTCAAAGAGCCACAGTCACTAAAACGCAGTAATACAATCAATAACTAAAGAAGCTAAGCCTCAAATACGGGAAAACTATGCTAGTGCCCCAAACCCAAGCCTTGGGTCCTGAACGGCATGAACCTCTAGGGAAGCAAGCCCTATGCACTCTCTGACTCTGAACCCCCAAGCCCTGGCCGTGCTCGACCCTACTCCATTAATTCTTGCACAATCTCGGCTAGCCCCTAAAGCTCTTTGAAACATGTTTGTGTATAGGGTCCCCACTAAATATCCCAGGGGCCTGACCCAGCAATGCAGGATAGTGGCAACAGGCGGGGTAAACCTATGGTCCCGTGCTTAATGTGACAGTGAGAACCCCCTCAAAACAAGCGGTCACAAGGGCCCATATATATATATATCAGTCTATCATACTACTCGCGTATCCCTTGCAAGTATCACGAAATCTAGGGACCTAAAGAAATAACTTGTGGTTTTCAGGTATAGTATAGCATAGTCACATAAGTGTCTCAATGAACTGCATTGGGAGTTCTTGAGGCCGCTGAATTGTGCATTGATCAATTCCCCTCGCTACTGAACCACTCGCCAAACTGGGGCACATACAAGGGCTTCCCAAAATGTGGGGTACCTTTCTGGGGGTCCTTAATAGAAGGACCTATAGCGTTTTGGGGTCCATATTTGGGGTTTCCTCTATTTTGAAAGGGTTTGGGGCTAAGGGGGTGGGGGATGTCGAAGCATAACACTGCAGAGTAAACACTAAATCCTGAGCCCTAAACCCAAAACCCCCAGAGCCCTAGAACCCTAAACCTGCGGCCGGGATGCGTGCTTTGACAGTTCTTCAACTCCTTGGCTCTATCCCCGGCCATGGGCTGCAAAAAGCCCAAATGCTTCGGGTTCAGGGTTCAAATTGGGACTGTTGATATGGTTTAGGATTTACAAGTTAAGGTATAGGCTTGACTATAAGGCGAAAATAAATTTTACTTTAAAGTTCGGATCCCCAGGGTATGTGCGAACCTGGTTGGTTGCAGGGAATGCGCCATGCGGTTGAGAGTTGTGGCCTTTTACGCTTCGGGTTCAAGGCTTGGACTGTGGTGCAGGGAAAGCCCTGAACTGTAAACCCTAAACCCCTAAACCCTAAACCCTGAACTCTAAACCCGAACCCTAAACCTTGATTCTTGCAAACCCGCTCACAAACTCTGACCTCAGAGAAGCTGTTGGAAACCCTTGGCTTCTTTCCAGATGCTGGCCATTGCTGTTTAGAACTAAGAAGCCAGAAGCACAGCTTACCTGCATTCAGCAGACAGCTGCTTGAAAGGAGGTAATTCAAAAGCCGGGGTGGGCGGGAAGGGATCGCTTTCGCAGAATGTGCTGTGTGCTTCAGGGCCGAGACAAAAACTCAGCGGAAAACAGATGGCCTCAGAGCTACAGCTGTGTAAGTGCGTGTCCTGCATCGGAACCCCCTCCGCCCCATCACATCAGTCTCGCGCGGCTAATTAATTCCATCGTCATCCTCCACCAGGATGACGGACTCCTCATCTGCAGAGGATGACGGACTCCTCATCTGCAGAACAGCGTCTGCGCCTGGGGGTAGCCGATGTGGTCTTGTAGGGAAGTTAAAGCCGGCACTTGTGTAATGGTGTCGTCGTGTCGATACGCATGTTGAATGTGTCTTGGCAGGTGTTCCAGCGACTTCTATGTGGTGGGTTCCAGGTGTTCTACCAGGGATCGTATCTCTTGCACCACCTGTGCTCTGAAACTGTGTAGTGGGTGGAAGAGGTGTTTGTGTTGCAGGCACCACATTATTGTGGGGTCGAGTGTTGCGTGGGACCCAACGTACGTGCTCTTTCCAATTGCTTACGGCTTACGGGCATGTGTACTCTGGGATGATCTGTCTGGTGGTCCGAAGGTGGTGTGGCGTGGCGCCAGACAGCTGTCACTCGTTACAGGGCTGATTCGTCTGGGGAAGGTGGTACGCTGGCCTGGGCCGGTTCCACAAGGTTGAGCAGCAAGAGAAATAGGAGCCAGACTGCTGTTGGGATGCGCTAGGCGTCGGCGAGAGTAGGCCGAGAGCCTTCTTTCTGGCGTACTCCTTCCTCTCGTCGCCCATGTCCTGAGCTTGCTGGCCGGAAAATCCCATCATCTTTTCGCATTTCTGTGTGTTGCCGGGCGCCCGTCTTCCTTTCTCGTCCATGGCGAGGTATTTCCGGTGATACTGCCAGGGCGCGAACCTTTTGCTATCTGCTGCCCGTTCCTTCATTGTTTGTGGTATTCGTTGGTGTGCAACCGTGGTGGTCTGCCTTGCTCCGTCGGGGCTGGCGTAGTGAGACAGTGGAACAGTGGAACAAGGCTCCCCGTCATATTACCGGGGAAGTGTGATGTTCTTCGTGTGTAGCGGCGGTTGTAGGTCCTGTGCGATAGGGTTGTGGAATTGTGGCACGGTGTGTTCGTGTTCTGCCAATATAATGACCATGACGTAGACCACGTAAGAACTCGCTGGACATGTTCCTAATCTGCTGAGAGCCACCAAAGGACCAAAGGCGTCTGCGTTGTATGATCATGCCATCGGACGCGTCACAGATGATGGGCTCTATTGCCAAGAGCCGGGCGAGCTGTTGTACATCTTGCACGACTTGCGGATGGGGGACAACATTCTCTATCAAAGTGAGTATACGGGATTATCTGGAAATGTTCCCGCACCTGATATGCGATATCCGTGAAGTCGAGGAACAGGGCAGGGACGGCCTGCTGTCACCAGGATAGCGGCTTTGGTGGTGTCCGGAAGGTGTGACTACATGATCTGCAAGGTCTGCGAGATGTCGAATTGTTGGACGTCCCCATGTGTACGGGGTGAAAAAGTAGATCCAAAACTCGCTGATATAAGTCGTCAGTTTCCCAGCTGAGCGTAAGCAACGGCGAAGCCCCCAGCTGTCGCAAGGCCAGACCGGCTACGCCAATGCCATTGACACAAGCTGAGGTGCACGAGAGAGGGGAAAAATGGTTTGTGCCAAACTCGTGACGCGCCCCACGGCCCGGGGAGAAGGGCAGGGGAGGTGGTTCTTGGGCCCAGTGATTCCATGTGTTGTATGTGGAGGCGCCGTGCGGTGGCCACTGGCTTTCCTGTTTGCCTCCACCTCCTTTGCAATTACCCTTGCCGTTGCCTTTGCGCTTCTTCCATGCGGAGGTGCGCTTGCGCTTGGCCGGATCTCGGTGACCTTGGATGTGTCCACCGTAAGCTCATCGGTGATGGTGCGGAATGTCTCCTTGTTCCGCATCCTGATGGCGATTTTGCAGCCTGCTCTGGTTCTTCCTGACGATGGAGATGAACCAGTCGTAGTACTTGTTGATGCTCTTTTCTGTGCCGAGATTGATGAGGACCCAGGCCCACCTGACTGCTTCGACTCCGTCCTGGATCATCATGGTGCCTCTGACGTCCCAATCGTCGGGTTCCTTGCTGATGAGGTTTTGTTGGTTCTCGATGACGAGTTTCTTGTCGATGTTGTCTTTTTGGGCGCGGCGTTGATGGTGCCCAGGGATGTGAAGGCTCTCTGTGCCAGCTTGCCCGAAGTCCAAATACTGTATAGTACACGGTGAGTTCCCAAAATTAGGGTCCCGATTTTGGTACCCGTAAATATTGGGTGCCGTAGTACAGTCATAACCACAAGGGGCCCATAATTTTGAGAACAACCCACATGATGACAATTCTTGTTATGGCAAGGGTTTAGGGTTTAGGGTCTAGTTGTGTTCATTATAACCACAGCTGCCGTGCAGCAGATGCAAGGTGCCAAAGTACAGATTGCTCAGATACAGCTGTCCGTATCGTGAATACCCAAAACCCTTAACCCTATGTTCACCATGACCCAAGCAACATGACGCAAGGTATTCAGGGTTGCAATTTTTCATACGTGCTGAAACCCTTACCCTTCAATATGCCCTAAGTATGTCCTAAGTTCTTAACCTGAAGAGAACCCCAAACTCCAGACCCTTTACCATAGAAGTTTAGCATTAACTGGTTCTGGGTCGTGGTGAGCTTCTCTGAGTGTCGAAGGTTTGCATGAATAACTGAACCCCTCGAAATCAAAGAAAACAGCTGTGCTGAGGATAAAACTGCGACAAGAAACCCTAAACCCTGAACCCCTTTTGACCAGACAAGGAACCTATAGGACCCCCCAAGAAGCACATACAGCTGTACTGGCAAACTTGTAAGACCTTGACATCCATACCCCTGAGATCTCGCATTCATACTGGAGGCTGTTAGGCCTCACAACCGAATTCGGGCCTTGACGCGTTGGGGCATCTGGTAGTTTCCTGAAATAGGGAGACCCTGATATAGACACCAAAATACCATATTCTTGTTCCAGGAACACCAACAAGATACCCTTACTTTTGGGAAACCCTTATCTTCTTTCTGTAGGACTCAGACAACTCTCGGGAAGTCATCTGAGTGACAATTTGGGCTGATTCCGTTTATCACACACTGAGTCTCCCTTCGGACGGGAGAGGATGTGAGTTCTGTATATGCAAGTAGTATCCTATATTCTTGTTTGAAATTCGTAGTCCGATCTCCTATCGAGGCAAGAAGCGCGGCGGTATTAATGGGAGCCCGAAAATATCCCCATCCTCCTTATAATCTGTCCTTCTGGCTGCTTTTTTAGGTTTCGGAGTTCACAATTTGGGGTTTAGGGTTATAATGTATCCTTTTCAATTTTTGGAGGTTGGGGACCTGAATTATGCCCTATCGAAGATGCTGAGTAGGAACCCCTCTCAAATGGAGGAGTGCTGGACACCCTAAACCTTAAACCCCAAACGCCTGAACCCTAAACCCTAAACCCTAAACCCTAAACCCCAAACCTACACCCTAAACCCTAAACCTGGAACCCTAGAGCTGGTCAGGCGCAGGGCCCTGTTATTGTAGATGTGAAGTATGCGCCCCTGCGAAGCCCAAGTAGTCCCGAAATCTACATTAGCTCTAGCCTGAAACCCTAGTATAGGGTTTGGGTTTAGGGTCTAAACTTGTAGTATCCCCGTTAATAACCCAACAACACTCCGTTATATAACCCCTTAAGGAGTTTAGACTATAGCTCACATGGCTTGGACTGATGCTCCTGCGGAGGGAGGGAAGAACCGCCACTACAACTAGTACTATTACCTAGACCGAGGTGGGCAATTCTTTCTATGAACCATACTCTAAACTCCTCGTATTCCCCTTAATACCCCCTATGTCAGTCCCCCATATAACACCCCTTAAGGAGTTTAGACTATAGCTCATATTGGGAAGGGATTACTAAGTATGGCCAAGGCCCAGATTGTTCCTGGAACTGCTTCGCAGATCTCCCGGTTTTGCAGCCGCAGCAGCAGTTTGCATTACTTGCTGGTTGTCAGTAGGGTAATTACTTGGAGGGTCAGGGGGACTTAGTAAGTAGGTTCATGATGGGGATAACTGGGGATATTATATGATTTATAGGGGTTATAAGTATACTTACTAAGTGCCCCTGACCCTCCAAGTAGGGCAAATAGTATACAAGGATGATATAGGGATTATATTCCCAGAATTATTCCTACGAAGAACCAGTAAGTTTAGGGATTCTGGCCTAAAACCCTAAACCCTAAACCCTTAGAATAGGGCGCAGGGCATCGGGTAGCCTCTAATGTAAACCCCGTGATTAATCAACCCTCTCCATTTGAAGAACTTAGGATGCCTGTTGTTCACGGTTTATAGGGTTCAGGGTGAGGGAGTCCACTAATCACGGGCCTACATTAGGAGGACCCCCCACCCTGTAATAGTGGTATTATAGGAATTTAAGAGGGCCCTAATATAATCCCTATTATCCGCCATAGTCACTGTTACTGGGTGGGGGGTCCACCTAAGGTCTACATTCTGTGTTTCTTAAAGTCACGACTCCCAGCTGACTGTCAATTCAAGGGCTGAGAAGTATTTTGCGTTGGCTTCTGGGCTTGGGATTAGAGAACGCGTGCTGGGACTTCAGTTCCTCTGAGAATGGGTTTTAGGTGGCTAGAAAGGACAGGAAGTAAACACGTTGTGTTAGAGAGCCATGACCTGGACGCAAGAGTAGGTAAAACAATGGCCTGCCCCCCCCTCCGGAAAAAAAAACATGGTCAAGCCAACATTGTTCTGCAGTGGGTGCAGGTATTTGTAGTTGGTTTAAAAGCTGATAACTACTCATGTCTGCCCAAACCCTTTTTAACCTAAACCCTAAATAGTAGTTTCCATTTCATTTTCCATTATCCTAATATAACCCCAAAATAACCGCAATATAACCTAAGTGCTCAACAGTCCATGGCCTGCTCCGTGATGCCTAAACCCTAATCCCTCCAAACCCCCATATACCAGCAGTGTTGATTTCATGTTCCATTTGATTCTCCATTATTGGGGTACTGCCCCTATATATTCCCTAGGGCTTCCATTCAATTTTCAGTGTTCTTTTCCGTTTGATGCTCCAGTATCGGGGGCAGTATCCCTATCTATACCTGTGTACCCCTTTAAAGAGACCTAGGGTTTCCTTTTCATGTTCCATTGTTCTTCCATTGAGTCTCAGTTATTGGGGTAATAACCCTAAACTCTAAGCCATGTACAACCCCATTATAGTAATTTCCATGTTCTTTTGCATTATCCCTAATATTACCCCCATGGATATTCTGGCTTTGGGAGCTTCTTGTTTTGGATTCTGGACGTTGAAGCCGAAAGGATGCCGCTGAGAAGTAAGCGTGGAGGATTCATGGCCTCATGTCCATCTCCACACGCGGTCGCTTGCTAGGAATTAGGATTTCCTTGCCGAAGTCCAGGAATATTTGGGCTAGAGGCGCTTGGGCTTCAAAGCTGTTCATCCGGCTGCTGTGAACGAGCTACAGAACAAAATACATGCCCAGGAGGTTCTCCCTAAACCTTAAACCCTACACCCTACATCCTAAATCCTAAACCTTTTAACCCTAAACCCTAAACCTCTGCGTTTAGAGCAAGAACTCCCTGGGTACTCAGCAAGGGATGGGGGGGAATTTAGATCCCCACGCTGTACCTACAGTGAACTTAAAGGTACACGAAAGATGCATCATAACAACAGTAGGGTTTAGGGTTTAGGGTGCCTACACCCTCCACTGGCCCTCTTTATACTCAAAATACCCACGATTAAAAAGACCGGTTACCCCCTACTTTATCCCTTTTCTAACTCCTGTATAACCACCCTTTAAGGAGTTTAGATGTTATTCCATATAGGTATCTAGGATTCTTTGGGACTGTAGTGACGGGGACAAGCCCCCACCCCTTCTGTGAGTTAGCCTCCCCTTCTTCGGGCGGCTTGAAAACTCAGCATTTGCGTCAACACAGCCAGGCTGCAAGTCTTTGTGAATATGGCGGCTTTTCTATATAGAAAACTTTAATGATACAGTGTATATATGTATATTAGATATATATATATATATTTATTTATTTATCTCATGCAAGCTCCCACCAGAAAAAAAGGTTACTGACACATCAGCAGGTTCAATGATTTTGAAACTTCACGCTATTCGAAGTTGAACCCCCCCCCCCATCCACCCCCCAGAAAACACGTATGATCTGAAAGCACTCTCCAGAACCTCTAATCCATGCCATGGAGTATGGTAGTTTGGTTTAGGCTTTAGGGTTCAGGGTTTAGGGTTTAGGGGGGGTCCCCCGATACAGACCCCCAAAATACTATAGTCCTTATTGCAGGGACCCCAGGGGAAGGTATCCCTATTCTTGGGAGACCCTAAACCCTATGTAACCCCTATATAACCGCTGTAAAGGTAACCCGAATGTTGGGAAACCCCCATATCTGTCATACGCATGACCCTAATTAAACCCTAAACCCCACAGGACTGACCTGTGCAAAGCCTGTAAGTTCTTCCTGCCCTACGCCCCGAGATTGTAATCTGGAGCCTTTGACTCAAGGCTAGAAGGAATTAATCAGGGAATCCATTAGGGTGGTTGTCAGGATCATGGTCCCTTTTTGGATCCCTATTTTGATACGGCACCTAATATATATAGGGTACCCAAAAAAGGAACCAAAATTTTAACAACCGTCCATTATATGGTTTAGGGTACAGGTTGTAGGGCAGAGAGTTTCGAGTTGAGGGTTTAGGGGCAGGGAAGTTTGACCCTGGATCCAAATGAGCCATAATCTAAACTCCTAACCTAGCATTTTTCTTAGGGTTTAGGGTTTGGGGTTTAGGGTTCAGTAAACTCCTAGTATCCCCCTTAGACATGAAGAACCACATGGAAAAGAACATGGAACATGAGATGGAAACTGCTATATATCGGGGTATGTAGGGGATTGTAGGGGTTAGAGTCTAAACTCCTAGTATCCCCCTTCATAACCCCTATAACAATTCCCTTTAGTAGTCTCCCATATGGCCCCCTTAAGGAGTTCAGACCATAGCTCAAATAATTACTGTGAAAAACAACCATCCCCAATCATTTGTTATACGGGAACTACGGTGAGTCCACAAAGGATCTTAACTATCCGCCATTTGAGAAACACCCATGCAAAAAGAGTTGCTCAAGTTGGTGCGGCCATTCCTCGAGCGACGTTTTGATTAGGGAATGGTTGGCACGAGCTACGGCATTACAGTATTCCCATCGTATCCGCCCACAAAGCATCAGAGCGAAACACCAAGGCTTCATTAAAGCGAGATCGCCACCTTTAACCGGGCAGCACTCCCGTCGGGAGATGTCTCAGTTGCAAGGTCGCCTGGCTGAACTTAAGGATTTCTCAGGCATTTCTCAGGCACAGGCTTTATACAGGATGTATTGCGCCACCTAAGATCCCGAATGTACTTGCTGCAAACTCCATCCATAGCAGAGGAATGCCGAAAAACACATTGACTAGAAGAGGGTGTCTGAGAACCCCTTACTCTAAGAAGGGGCTGATTTTTTACAGCTTACAGTCCCCCTTAAGTATATAGAATATGTGGTATATGGGGACCTTATTATAATATACCCAAAGCCATATTCTATCTACTTAAGGGGGACTATAGTCCTCAAGGCCTATAGTGTTTGAAGATGAGATTTTGGGGTTCGAGCCTTTGGAGGCTGCGGTTTTAGGAGCTTTACAGCTGAGGTTCAGAAGAGATCCAAGCTGTGAACCCTAAACTAAGCCCTCTATAGCCATAAGCCCTTATAAGCCCAAACCTTGTAAAGTCGGGTCGTAAAATACTAAACCCTGAACTTGACCTTCAACTCTTCAGCTTGTAAATGCAAGAATTTGAGAACCGGAAAAGAGGCTTCTGTCGAAAACATCCGCGACATGTGGAGTGCAAGATGACAATGGAATGGGTTTGAAGAAGTCCGAAAGGTACAAATATGTTATACTATAGTAGTTTCCATGTTCTTTTCCATTACCCCTATATTACCCCTATATAGTATAGTAATCTTACAACAACTCAATATTTGAGCTTGTCCATCTTGACATGGCTGTATATGACATTCATTTTGTCCCACTCCTTGCGGTGTTTTGCATCAGGGTACCCGAAATGTTGCGTCTTAAAGCATGAAATAACCGCAGCCGAAGCTGCGGAAGACTGTG
>CAJNIZ010020003.1:21111-62811 GCA_905231905.1 Symbiodinium pilosum | reverse complement strand
TTGACATTTTTGAGACGCGAAGACCCGAGACGAGTCCAAAAGTGACGACAATTCTGCGTTCCGCGACCACCCCCCCCGATCCCTGTGACTGTTGACACTTTTGAGACGCAAAGACCCGAGACGAGTCCAAAAGTGACGACAATTCTGGGCTTCGCGACCACGACCCCCCCGATCCCTGTGACTGTTGACACTTTTGAGACGCAAAGAGCGGAGACGGGTCCAAAAGTGACGACAATTCTGGGTTTCGCGACCACGACCCCCCCGATCCCTGTGACTGTTGACACTGTTGAGACGCGAAGACACAAGACGAGTCCAAAAGTGACGACAGATCTGGGCTTCGCGACCACGACCCCCCCGATCCCTGTGACTGTTGACACTTTTGTAATACGAAACGTAAAAAGTGACGACAGTTCTGCGTTTCGCGACGATGTAGTTTTGCCTCCTGTAGACCAAGTACCCGTGGGTCCAAGTATCCAATAATCATATACTGCCCTAAAATCTGCACTATAAGTACTAATTTCGAAGCCGAGTTACCTGACTATTGGGTACGTGGACCCTAGAGTGGTACCTACACAAAGTGGTCAAGATACTTGCCCTAAACCCTAGACCCTACACCCCAAAGTGGTCAAGCTACTCGCTCACTGCCGGCGTCTCGTCAGTTGGGTGCTCTGCACTGTCCAGCGTGTACCTTACAAGACGTGTCAGGCTGGTTGCGGCGTAGATTCTAAGAATTCAGGGATTCAGGAAGGGTTTGGGCTGTAGGGTTTAGGCTGTAGGGTTTCAGAAAGGGACGCTGGGGAACCACAGTTTTAAAGGTTTTGGTCCCTATCTGTGCGCTCCGTACTTGTTGATAACTTATAATCCTAAGTTTTGCGGTGTTCTTTTCTGGGGATGTACTTAGTTTAGGACGTAAGAAAGTAGCGTAAAACATGAAAAAGACATAGTGGTATGATTTTGTAGATAGGTTCTGAGGGACTCCAAAAATTCAAAACGAATTTCTTATCATTTGGAGCCTGGGAACCAAGGACCAAGATCCTCCAGAAAGTCTTGGGGAGCAATCTTGGTTCCTGGCCCAAGGCTTCAAACAATCAAAAATCTCTTGTTGGTTGTTTAGGGTTTTATATAACAGTGCAATCCATGTTTTATGAAAACTATGTCTGGCATCAGTCGTGCCAACCTGTCAAAATTATGGACCCGCAACAATCTCTTCTCTAATTGTAATAGTCAAACTAGTTGCAGACGCCGCAAACTCCAGACTCCAACCTGCAAGACACAGCCACGTACGGCGGTTTAGAGTTTAGGGTTTGGGGCTGAGGGTTTCGGGGTTTTAGGATATAGCCCCCCCTTAAGTAGATAAAGTATGGGATATATATATATATATGTATATATGGGGATCTTATTATAATATACCCAAAGCCATATTCTATCTACTTAAGGCGGACTATATGAACCACAAGAATGGCAGACACAAAACAAGTGACAGATCTCAGACTTCACGACTCACTGTAAGCCCTGTGCCCTCGAACCCCCGGCCCTCGGCCCTAGGCCGTAAACCCTGTAAGCCCCAAACCTTGAAATCTAAACCCTAAGCCCTAACCCCTAAAACCTGAAGCTCTAGACCCTAAACACCGTGGCCCAAAACCTAAACCCTAAAACCCTAAACCCTGAGCCCTAAACCCTAAGCCCTAAACCCTAAAGCCCGAAACCCTAAAGACCTATAGACCCAAAACCCTCAACCCTTGACTCGGACCATCTTTAGCCTGAAGCCCGAAACCTCAAATGTAAAGACCCTACCCTAAGGGTCCAACTACCCAAGAATTGGGTTTAAGGGTTTAGGGTTTAGGGGTACTTGGGATTTGGGTACTGATGCTCTTGCTACAGGTTTTGGGGCCGTATATGATAATTGGGACTTGGACCCTTTGAATCCTAAACCCTGAACCCTAAACCCTGGAAGGCAAGGCACAGAAGCATCTCGAGTTCAGACGTGAAGGCAGCCTGTACTTGCATTCCGCTTTTAGGGTGTATAGAGTTTCAGGTTCGAAGCACATTCTTTCACAAAAAGACGATTGTTGAGCAAACAGTTTAGAGAATCCTCCTTCTGGGCGCAGGTTGAGAGCTAAGCTTTGAGTTGCCCCCCTTGATAATAAGGGGGAGGAATATTATCCCCCATGGTGGAATGTCAAATGGAAAATATAATCGACAAATGACATGGGAACTGGGATAATGTAGGGATTAAAGGGTTTGAGTTTCCCCAACCCCTATAATCAGGACCGTATAACTATCATGTGGCTGTTGTTGGGTCCTACCTTACTCTAAGTTCCCTGGATCCCTCGTAGGAATCATACTTTCAGCTGGCTATAAGTATTGTAGATAATAACAGACACTACTACAACTTATGTCCACGGTACTTCCATTTTAGGGGTTGGGGTACCGGGGTAACCAACCCCCTTCCCATTAGAGCTATAGCTGGAACTCCTTGTATCCCCAGTAATAACACCTAAGTGGTCCCTAGAAAATCCCCTATATAACACCCCTGAGGCATTTAGACTATAGCTCATAAGTGGTTTGTTAATCCCTTCCGAGGGTCGGGAAGGCTAGCGCGCACCCTAAACCCTAAAGCCCAAACTCTTGTAACACTTTCTGGGCGGTCAATGGCAAGGGATTCGGACCTTGAGATCCTGAAGCCACCTACACCCTGAATATCTATGGCTTAGGGTTTGGGCCCTAAACATTAGGGGTATATAGTGGTCTATAGGGGTATATTGGGATAATGGAAAAGAAAATGGAAACTACTATTTAGGGTTTAGGGTTTCATAGGGTTCTATCCCTAAACCCTAAACCAGCAAGGGCCTGCATTGTTCGCAGCGCTTCTGCGATGTTGTGTCGAACGAAGCGGTTCACTGCAGCAAAGCCTGCAGGTTAAGCAACCGGGGCTTTATCAGGGTGGAGGGTGCAGTGTTTAGGGCTTATGTTCTTCGAGGTTGTAGGTAGGCCTTGGGGTTCAAGTGTTCATACAATCAGTACAGGTACGAGCACTGCAGAATTGCATGCCATTGAAAGAATCCTTGCACCCCACCCTGAGCACCTCAAAAGTGCAAGTGAAGTGGGAGCAAGCGGGAGTACTTTCCTCAATCCGCTGTGATTTCAAAAAGTACAGCTCGCTCAAAATTCAGTCACCGTGTGTGTGTGTGTGTGGATATGTATATATATACATATTCACAGGCATTCAAAAGAAACTCTAAAAAATCGCCGCAGCGATTACAACCCAACCCCTCCTATCTTGCAACAGCTCTCGAGGTTCGTTCATGAAAACAACCGCTGAGGCCTCCGTACACCCAACAGATAAAGATTCCAAGCAGGCGATGAACTTATTCTGAAAATGATTCAAATAGTTTCCAAAAACGGCCTGCAAGGTGCTTAAGTCAGGTAAGGCAAGGCAAACATAACTCCACACATAAACCACCCGTATAACCCTAATTCGGTCTCCCAGTGGCCTCCAGGCATTTTAGAGACAAGGTCGTCTATCATCTCTTTATCCTGCAGCAACTGCGAGTCCACAGAATTCCAGCGTTGAGCTGACAATAATTTCAGCTGCTGGTACTGCCATTGGGGTTATAGGCTATAGGGATTATGTAGGGGTTATGGGGATTATAAAGGCAATATGCTCTTACTTTGGGTACACAAGTGCTCTCTTGCAGCATCTATTCATGCTGCAGCTGCTGTGCAATGCACTGCCAGGAGATACAAGGGAAAGAGGATCACTATGTAATGGATAGGAAGTGCTCAAAATGTCCGCTATAGGATCCGTAGTAGGGACCCCCCCCATAATTCCTTTGCACTTCCCGCGGGCGGGGGTCCAAAAAGCCCGCTCTTGACCCTAAGCTTCTGAACCCTACGCCCCAAATCTTCTCCCTAAACCCCTAAACCCCAAATCTTTCCCCTAAATCCACAAAACCCTACACCCCAAATCCCCCATTTCATGTCTACAGGCTCCTGAGCTTAACCTAGACCCTCCGAAACGCCTAAAATTTCTGCTTTTTGGTAAGAAACAATTTTTCGCTGTCCGACGACCGAAATTTTCGTTCTCGAGCGCTTTTTCAGAAATTGCACAAAGCATCGGCAATCACATGGCAGCGACGACGCTTTTTGCCGGCCAAAGCGCGCTTTTTCCCGCCAAACGCGCATTTTGCCGACCACCGGTCAGCGAGAAGCATTGCGAGCGCACATGCTTTACAGAAAAAATGTTGTTATGGACAGCAACTAAAATTTGTGTTTTTTCAAGCGACGACTGTTATTTCAGTTCCCGGAGCCTCCAGGAAGGGTCCCAGGGGAAAGGGCCCTGTTAACGCCCTGTTAAACCCTGAAAACCCTACCCAAAGGGTCCACGTAGGTAAATAATGCCCCTTAAGCAGAAAGACTATAGGGGTTATAGGGATTATATTGGGAGAATGGAAAAGAAAATGGAAACTACGATTTAGGGTTTAAGGTTTAGGGCTGTAGTTAGATAGAATATGGGGTACATGGGGATCTTGCTATGATATACCCAAAGCCACATTCTATCTACTTAAGGGGGACTATATAGCTTAGGGTTTATAATAAGATGGGGTATAGGGGCTAGGGTCTAGGGTTTACGGTTCAGGGTTTTGAGTTCAGGGTGTAGGGAAGGAATATAGTACATATTTTGTCCCTACAGTAATAATATGGGAACCCCTTTGGGCCTTAAGTATATACGACATAGCTACATGAACCTTTTGCGCTAGACCTGACACCGTAAAACTGTCAATCCTAGACCCTAAACCCTAAACCTAAACCCCTAAACCCCTAAACCCCCAAACCCTAGATCCTAGACCCTCCCCAGCCCACGCAACCCACGGCTCCTTTTGCACCTGCATGGCCCAGTTGTTTTGAGGAAGGGCTTGGAGAAGAGTAGAGCATATGGGAGTTTCCTAACTTTTGGGGGTCCCTATAATGAGGACTATAGTATTTGGGGTTTTGGGCTCTATAGAGGGTTCCCTCTACAGGTTTGGGGTTTCGAGTGGTAGTTTAGGCTTCCAGGAGACAAGGGCTAGCGAGTTGCGGAGGTTATTGCACACAGACTCTGTTTCGTGACACAGCCTTTCTCGCGGCGGAAATTTGAGCTTAAGCTGTTGTGCTTTGGTGGGGCTTGAGTCTTAGAGGGCAAGAGACTTGACAGCAGCAGGCATCACTCTGCTAAGTCAAAGCATTGGACAAGCCCTAAACGCTAAACCCTAAATAATGAACCCTGAACCCTAATCCCCCAACCCTAAATCCAAAGCCTAGGAATGAAGCAAACCCTCACTCCTCCACCTTGATCCCAGGAGACCGCTAGGTCTCTAATGCTAAAACAAGGCTAACAGCATTAAATAACGCTTTCGGGTTTGGGGCTTTTAGATAATTGCCAGTATCTTGTAAAGGTCTATGTGGGGTTATCTGTACCATAATAGTTATACAAGGGAACTAGCACCATGATAGTGGCAATCGTTTAGGCTTTGCACATTACAATCCCCACAGGCCAGTGTCTAGTCTCAGTTCCCATTTCATCTTCCATGGTCTTGTCCATGTCTTAGCCCAAATTACCCTAGGAAGAAAAAGGATCCTTTTTACATAAATATAAGTGTAAGGAATCCCTTACCCCAAAGACTATAAAGGACAACATTGATCCAGATGTGATTCTCAATTATTGGCACGACATCCCCTAAGCCCTTACCTGGACCCCAAAATTATGTAAAATAGTTGCCTTTTGGGCTGTTTTAGAAATTTGGGGCTACTATGTTAAATGCTTTTGGGTCCATGTAACCGTAACCCCATAATATTGGTTGGATAGCCTTACCGCGCTAAACAGCCACCGAAACACTCGGACATTTTGTTATTTCGGACAATTCCTTACTATAGGCTTGGATTTCAAGGTCTCCCTGACGTTCCTGATGTGACGTATACTCAATACTGCCCAAGAAGACTAATGGACATGGATTCCTTGTTAGGGATTATCCCTATACAACCTCTATTAAGGATAACATTGACAGTAGCTCATGTGATGTTGTATATCAGCTGCAATGGAACTGCCAGTGCCACCATACGACGTCCCCAACCTTCGCCGGTATGTTACCTAAACCCTGAACCCCTATAGTCCCCCTTAAGTAGATAGAATATGGGGTATATGGGGATCTTAGTATAATATTCCCAAAGCCATATCGTATCTACTTAAGGGCACGACAACCCGAAACCTAAACCCCTTTGGACTTTCGCCGTTGCATTCACAGTCTTTTCCCTTTAATGCATGTGCTAAACCACAAGCAACTGCGCTAGGAAGTCCAAACTCGCAGAACTAAACAACAAACAACTGAGCACTGCATCCCTGTGACCCAAAACGCGATGGTTATGGTTTCATCCCATACCCAAAGGATCCAAGTACCCAATAGTTAGGTAGTTGGGTTCTGGGTAATAGTAATTATAGTACAGGTTTGGGTAAGTATATGATTATTAGGTACTTGGACCGTTAGGGATAGTCAAGCTGATGTATATAAGAGATTGTATGTACTGAGTCCCCTATGATTAAGGAGGATCCCAATAGCCTCCTTGTAATCCCTGTATACACCTAGATATCCTGAGGGTCACCCATTTTGCTAGGATCCACAGAAACCCGGAACAAAATGAAGCCTTTTTTTTAGGTTAACCTGGTGTGATCAAGAACCTACGTGCAGTACCCCGTAAGGGAGCTTGCTTGTGAACACAAAACCTAAAACAAACGAAATAGTAGCCCTGTTTTCTTTTCAATTCCTATGCCCCACACCCTGACCCCTGTACATGCAATTCAGGATAGTTCATCTCCATAAACCTCTTTGTACACGCACTTTCCACTTCCTTTTCCATTGAATTCTCCAGTATTGGGGTAATCCTATATATCCCTATACGCGCCTTTAAAAGGACCCAGCGTGTCAATTTCAATCCCCAGGTTGTTTTTTCATGTGGTTTTCCCTCACTGGGGTGAGACCGCTAACCCCGATACCCTAAGCCCTAAACAGTATTGCAGTCTCCATTTTCCACGATCCTCAAAAACTGAAACCCTAAACCCTAATCCTGAAGCCTAAACCCTAAACCCTCAACCCAAAATCCTAAGTGAGCTATAGTCTAAACTCCTAGTATCCCCCTTAATCAACCCCGTAGTAGTCCCCTATATAATCCCCATATAACCCCCCTTTAAGGAGTTTAGACTATAGCTCAAATGCTAAACCCTGAAGCCTAAACCCTCGACCCTAAATCCTAAACCCTAAACCCTCAACCCAAAATCCTAAACCCTAAACCCTCAACCCAAAATCCTAAACCCTATATAAACCCTCAACCCAAAATCCTAAACCCTAAACCCTAAAAACCCAACCGAGGTGGGCACTGAAGCTGTAGCATTCTCGAGGCGTAGCTTCGTGAGGCGCTCTGCGATGCGCATGGCCACGTCCACGCCGGCTTTACCTGGGGTGGGGGGTTCAGGTTTGGGGTATTTAGGGTTTAGGGTTTAGGGTATGTAGGGTTTAGGGCTTAGGGTTTGGGGCATAACCCTGAATTCTAAGCCTAGGATTTGGACTTTGGGGTTTAGAGCAGTAGGCTTGGAGTTTAATGCTTAGGGTGGGGTCTGGGCCTAGCTCAGGGGGGCTGAAGGAAGCTTCAGGGCCATGGGATTCAGGATGCGTGCTTAGGGTCGAGGGTTCTGGACGGGCTTCGGGTCTACAGTTCGCCTCAGCCTCAAACCAACAAGCGATGGAAACAGACAGTCCAACATCTGACTGTCTGCTTGACACTAAAACTCTAAACTCTGAAAACTAGCCCTACACCCCACCCCAAAAGTCAACAAAGCTTGCACCCCCGCCCCGCAAAAGAAACAAGGTTGGATTTTTTTTGAAGTGGACCAGTGGTTCAAGCGCTAAGGGATCCAAGGGGCCCCATACTTGGAGGACCCCAAACTCAGGACTCATTAAGAAATCCCAAAAGTCTCTCCTATGTTTTCGAGGGTCTCCTCACATGCTCCCCCTTAATATGGAGTCTCCTCATAGCCTTCCTTAAATAACAAGGCCCCCCCCCCGAACTCTGAACTGTTTAAGGGTATGATGCACTCGAAATGTGTTAGTAACACCCCTTACCTACACAGCTTCATCAGAATAAACCGTACGTAGTGGGTATAACCTACGAACATTTGGAGATAAAGGCACAGCCCTCCCTTGAGGACTCATCACTCTCTTGCTCCCGTTCTTGCATCCCCAGTAATGACACGGCTGTACATTCACACGAAAACAATGGAGCTTTGAGGTGTAGCCCGTTATAGGTTTGAACTGACATCGGGTGAGTTTTGAACACATGTTCGGAACGTTCGGAAGAGCTTAGTTCCTGGCAACTGCAGCCAGCAGGACTTTTCATTGCCCAGGAAAATTGTTAGTTGCGGAGAATTATTCGATGTTCCTCGAGAATCTATGTACACTTACCAAAACCTGGGACCTAGTATTTTAGTTAGGTTAGGAAGCCCATCTTCCCAAACAGCATGAGAACCTTAACGTGGACGCAGAAAGCCCATCATACACTAACCCTAAACCCTACACCCTAACCCGCCCTCAAATGCCGCGGCACCCTGCTGAAGCACCCCGGTGGAGGTGCACAAATACAGCCCCTGGAAGTCCTCGCGCTTAGTCCTGCCCATCATTCTACATGGGTGGTTGTCAAAATTATGGTCCCTTTTTGGGTACCCTTAATGTTACGTATTATAATAGGGACTCAAGAGGGGACCGTAAGTTGGACAACCACCCACATGGCTTAATCGAGCTCTAGTCTAAGCTCCTAGTATCCCCGTTAATAACCCCTATAGCTTATAGTACTCCCCTATATAATCCCTATATAATCCCCTTTCAGGAGTTTAGACTACAGTAGGGTTCAGGGTTCAGGAGCATCAGAGTTTATGTTTACACAGATGGGCATGTAAGCCCTTCTTTGAGTCGTGATGTGGCCCCTTTCGGTTCCGTGGCTAGGAGAGAGCACTATGTACAAAACCCCTAAATATTTCATCTCTGTATGATTCCAACACATGCCCCTGAGAGTCCTCTGTGTGAAAGGCGGTGGGGCTTGTAGGTACAGTAGCACACACAGGAAGTCCTGTGCTGACAAAAAGGCAAAAACAGCATTATGGCGCTGATGCCTGCCATTTTTCGGTATGAACACAAGACGGTCATAATGAAACCCTAAACCCTGAACCCTAAACCTTAATCCCTAAACCCTGAACCCTAAAACCTAAACCCTAAAGACCCTAAACCCTAAACCCTAAACCACAACCGCAAGGACTTGGGCACCTTTGGTTGTGCAGAATTCTCTTGCACTCTGCGCAGTCCGTCGAAGGAAGTTGTAGTGGGTTTGAGAGAAGGAACCTATGCCGGCAGCCTCTTTAGAGTATCTCTTCATATTCGAAAGAGACCAGTACGCTCAATCTTGTAAGGGTCCTGAACAAGTAAAACTTCAGAAGAATGGGTAGGATTATGTTTTGCTATAACTATGCTATGCAGGCGTCTGCGCTATGGAACCCTCGTATAAATTTGCAGCATTCCTCTAGAACATTAATCTTACTGTTTTGAAGGAAGTTAGGTTAAATTACCATGATGGGGAAACCCTGTTATTTACTATGCACCCATAGACTGATATTGTAACTTAAGCTAAGTTCCTTAAGAGCAACCCCGTATCGCGCTAAACATGGCAAGGGAACTCTGAGGACCTACAGGTTCAGGGGGCGAGTGGTGCTGGTTGAACGTCTGTAGTCATATCTGGTCGCAGCAAAATTTGAAACATGATGAAGGAAATGATAGCTGAGGGTTCGCCGGGTTCACCCCAAACTCTTAGCCAGGAACAGTTGGTTTGAGCTAGCAAAGGTTCAGGGTTCAGAGTTCTGGGATTTGCATGCGGGGCAGTTCTGCTCGGACACGGGCCACACTCCCCCACATTGGACCCTCAACAACATAGGGCATGGACAATGCCATTCATATGAGTAACCAAGCCCAACCAGGTATCACAGACTACAAGGTATGCATGTTGCCACTTTATCTTGCCTAGCAACAAGCCCACCCTAAAGCGTTCGCCTGATGTTCTTGGTCTGGAGAACCTCGAACAGGCACCACGCACGAGTAAGCGGCCACGCCTGCCAACGTCGCCAAACATCAGGTGCGCTGTTTTGCAGATCCCTAAGATAAGGATGATAATAGGGGACCCCATCTTTGGACAATCCCATGTGGGACACGACGTGGGTTTCTGGGATTTCTTTTCCGACCTTGAGGCTCTACAATCTGTAGGTACGTCTGAACGCTGAAGGTTAAACGTTCGAACAATATGATGCATGTGACATTCGACAAAAGGATTTCTCGGAGGCAGCAACCCACAAAGAACAGCTTTGCGTGTTGAAGGTATCTGCGGAGGAGGGAATCTTTCAGACAAAAGCACATGCACACCTATCTGCACAATACTTCGGCTTGTGAAAGCGTAGGCAACCGAAGCCATTCTACAGAAACCCTACATGAGTAATTGTCTGAACTCCTAGTATCCACCTTAATAACCCCTACAGTTTTCCCCTATATAGTCTCTTATATAACCCCCTTTAAGGAGTTTAGACTATAGCTCACATGTTCTCTTGGGACCAGTTCTGCTTTTAAAGCCGTGCACTCCCAAGTCGTGAGTTGTAGGCCCTCAATTCCTACTACTACATATTATTAATCCTGTATGAGCCTAATATATGTAGTACCATAAACCCCAAGGTACAAGGAATTTAGGGCCATGCAAGATTTTGAGTCTCCACTGCAACAGTGAGCTCGTGGCATCTGCTTCCCCACACGATTTAAGGGCTCAGGGTTTCGGGCATGTCGCCCGCTCCTGACATTTCTCAACTTGTGTGGAGGCTCCTGGCCGCACACCACCTCCGAAGATGCAATCCAAGGCTCAAAGTAGAAGCCCACAAACCTTACACGCCTAAACGCATGCTGGGGCGCCCTTGAAGACCCTTGTAACCCAGCTGCCTCGTCGTCCAACACCATTGCAGTACCGACCTTGTTAATTTGGGGCTTCCACAAGATCAGGCTCACACTTGGTTTACCGGCTGTCAGTTGGCAATGGAGGAGTGCAACCCCACAGTGGCTCCTCTAAACCCCCGGAATATTATGGATTCCGGAACCTACACCCAAAGCATTATAGTCAAGTACCTTACCTTGGGCCGAAATCCGTTTCTATACTCCAGATGCGCTGCCCTCCCGCCCCCCGAAACCCTAAACCCCTAAACCGCCCCTAAGCCCTAAACCCCTAAAACCTAAACCAGGAAGTCTTCAAGACTTATAGTGCCCCTTAAGGGTTCGGGGTGAAGGCTTCAAGGTCTAGAATCCCCCTGAAGTGGATAGAAAGTGGACTTTCGGGTTTCATTTAGGGCTACAGACTTGGGTTTGAGTTTTAAGAACTACAGCTTTGGGATTATCAGTTTGGGTTGTCATTAAAGCTTTGGGAATTGAGTTCATAGCCTAAAGCCTAAGCCTCAGAGTGGCTCGCATATAAAAGACTGGCGAGTCTAGGTTGCTCGGGAGGCAATATCACGGGATTGCATAGAGGTCCCCGTCTTTCCACGTTTGACAAAAGCCATTTCAGCTCCTCGAAGACAATGCGTCACAAACTCAAAGCCCTCCATGAGCCATGCATCAACCTACATAAAGCTTATAAGCCCTAAATTCTTTACGGGTCGCGGTACTTCTATGCACGCTCCCATAGCTTGAGACAACGAGGGTCAGGAAGAAGGGAAGCAGTGTCCGTGCAGAAAAAATCCACGCCACCGCCGATTGCGCCCCTGGGTGCAGGGGCCAGGCACGCCGGCTGCGACGTGGAGAACGCCCCGCGTGGCTGCAGCAAGGAGTTCTGGGCACGCCTCGAGCGCTTGTAGTGGCAGCTTGCTTTCTGGCTGGGTGGCAGCCGTCTTTGCCTAAGACTCGTCGGCGTGCCCGCTGTGCAGGTTATGGCTGCACTGTAGCCTCGCGAGTTTCCCAAAATTCGGGGGTGCCCTTTTCTGTGGTCCCTATAATAAGGACTCTAGTATGTTGGGGTCTACATTGGGGCCTCCCTATTTATGGAAACTACCAATTGGAGTCCAGTGGTACCTGGTGCTGTTGTGCATAGGAACAGCTGCCTTCAATGCTGAAGTGTGTGCGCAAAAGCTGAACAACTCCTGACCCTGAATTCGCCAAACCCCAGTCCAAAGCCCAAGCATTTAATCCCTGCATCCTGAAGTGACATGTTCCTGTGATATGGATTTCACCAGTTTCATGGGTCATACTGTACGCAGCCGGATATATGCGCCTGGCCACTCGTCCTGAACCTTAACCCGCCTTCCAGTGTGTGCTTCATAGTATGTTCTCGTGCTTGGTTACAATGCAAAGCATCGCAGCATGACATGTTATCACGCCCAAAGTCATCAAAGGCAATGCAGAGTGTTTCCTGCAGTTTGGGAATCTCCTAAACCCTAAACCCGAAACTGCCACATCCCTGACTTCCCAGAGACATCGCGGTTTTTCCTACTGCAGAACTCAGCTGAGGTGGCGGCACAATGATCACCTCACGGTGAGTTTGTGGGTAGAAGCGAAATCCAGGACTAAAAGCCCCAACCTTCCTGGTTCTTAGTAGGGAATAGGGGAATATCTTTATATAGGGATTATGTAGAAACATATTATATAAGGATTATGTAGGGAACTAAGAGCCAGGAAGTAAACCCTGCCAAACTAACATGTAAGCCACCAGAGTCCTGTAAAGCCTAGGGTACCCCAACAAGGATGCGGTTCGGGGTTTAGGGTTTAGGGCTTACCCTATATTCGGGGTTCCATCATAAATCGGGGAATAATGTAGACCCCTGATTAATAAACCCCCTCCCCTTAATAGAGATTATCATAGGTATCCTAATGTTAAGGCCCTTACAAGGAGGGGGCTCATGAATCATGGGTCTACAATAGTGAGTTTGCCTGAAGCAGGGGTCAGACATCAGACTTCGGTGCGTTGAGCGCTTGCACAGTGCAGGAGCCCTAAAGTTTCTAGACTTACCTTCGCCTGGACCTCAAGAATAGGTAGCAAAATGGCCACAAACTCATAGGAAGAGACTCCAAACGCTAAACCTCATACACAATGAACCCTAAGCCCTATACATACTGTTCAGGTATAGGTAGACAGGGTCTGGGGATTTGGCAAGTAGGGTCAGGATACTACAGAGTGGTCTACGAGTCGAAATGCCGGTAGCATGGCAAAAGCCTCCGTGCCAGATGTACAGGGATATATAGGGGTAAGTAAGGGATATAGAGGATATATAGGGGGTATAGGGGTTATATGGGGTCATATAGGGATAGGGGGATGCATAGGGATACCATTTTGATGTTGTACTTCAGATGATGCTAGAACTCTATGTGTCTACACTTTGGGAATTTAAGGTGACGAAAAATGTAGCTGAGGTCCCCCAGGATTTTCCGTATCAACCGTTCGACCTGCGGGAATGGGTCAAAACCCTGAAAGCAGACTAAAGCAAAGTGCCCCAGGAAAGCAGCGACACGTGATGACAGGGCCTTTGTCTCCCTGGTGCTCAAAATAAGATGAAGGAAAGAATCCCGGAAATTGGTTAATTATGCCTATATATATATACGAAAAACTTCAGGTGCTGCAGGAAGTCTTCCATCAAAGACAATACTGTGAGACAAGTCGCTGAGCAGCGCCAGATAGAAGGACGACTCCTCCCTGGATGTTCGCGGCTTGTGAATAGTGCTTCTCAACGACCAAATAAGAATACATTCGTCTTGTAAACACTACAAGGAAAAGGATAATGCAGTCTCTTGGGGACAACGAACCCCGATCCAAGATTCTACTTCTACATGGGCTTCTCAGAATGTGGGTACCCCTCTACGACTCCCTGTAGGGACACATGAGAACCGTCGGCAAATTACAGGGGCCCCAAAGACTGAAAACTTCAAGTGAAAAATACAAGGCTCTACCTGGAGCAAAATCAGAATGTAGAACTGAGAGGAAGTAGTTTGTAGATGTCGTCAAGTATATGAAATCACGAAACAGCCGTGTCATCCGTCGTAACAAGTACAGCAGACCATGGCTATTACCTACCTAGGACTGGGGTGTTGCCTTCGTGGAACCCTTTCAAACTCTACATTAAGGCAGTTTCCATTTCAGTGTCCATGACGTTTCCAGTTGATTCTCCATTCTTAGGGTAATATCTTTCAACCCTAAACCCTACCCAAAACCCTTGGCCCCTGTAAAGGGACCCCATACTGTTGGTTTGCCAGGTGTGGGGGGTCTAAGGCTGATAATTTCTGGGCGGGTTCAGGGTTTAGGCGAGGGTTGTGGTGTGCGCGGTTTGGGGTGATTGGTCTATGATCCCCTGATGTATGTCGGGC
The DNA here is from genome assembly GCA_905231905.1 of Symbiodinium pilosum. NCBI lineage: Eukaryota > Dinophyceae > Suessiales > Symbiodiniaceae > Symbiodinium > Symbiodinium pilosum. The sequence goes on along the minus strand of CAJNIZ010020003.1, from coordinate 48,361 downwards.
ATAGAGGGGTGTAGAGTTTAGGGTTTACCGTATAGGGACCCTAACCCGTGTGACCCTACACCTTATTTGAGCCGCGCCAAAAACCTACAGCAGTTTAACACGACATAAAACTTTTTACTCTTATCGTTGTCCGATAATAATATCATAAGTTACTACATTATCGTTCTATCTACTCTTCTCGTTTTCCCATGATCTGCCCACGCCGGTGAAGTGTGTCGGTTGTTTATAAACCGTAGAGACCCCGGGCTTTTGTCCCAAGTCATCTGTTTTTGGACTTCTGCAGGAGGAGCGATGCTTGGTGGTTGAACAAGGGGCCCCTAGGCTATAGTCCTCCTTAATTAGATAGAATATGGCTTTGGGTGTATTTTAATAAAATCCCCACATATCCCACATTCTATCTGCTTTAGGGGGACGATACCCCTAAACCCTGAATGGCTAGCCCCAAGATCTTGAGCTCGAGTTACCAGCTTGAGCCCATCTCCATCTCCAGCTCCCACTGGTTGTTGCCTCCGTGTTAGGGCTCTCGTCTCTTCTTTCTGTCAGATTTTGGGTTTGGGGGGGGTTCAGGTTTCAAGGTTCTAGGGTAAAAGGCTTTTGGCTTGACGGTATTTCGCGTTCAAGGTTTAGGTTTGCATAGCATTCGCCCCTGGTATGGGATTCTGAGTTGAGGTCCTCCTACGCCCTAAACCTAAACCCTTATAATTCCTAAACCCTAAATCCTACAAATCCTACACCTAGATACAAAGCAATTTAGAAGCCCTGCAGCGCTTTTGGGTCAAAGCGCAGGGATTACCTGCAGCTGAGGGGTTTGAAGCGTCAGATTCCAAGGTGTAGGGTTTAGGGTTTTGGGATGAGGATTTGAGGTTTCGGGTTTGAGTTTAAGGTTTGGGGTTTAGGGAGTTTGGGGTCTAGGGTCATGAAAATTTCGTATTCCAGGTTGGCCAGCCGTACTCAAACCTGGCCAGCTTCTCATTGCAGATCTCCTCCAGTCGCAAGAGCCCAAAAAAAGCCCTCGTCTGAAACAGCCTCGGAACTGTTAAAAGCGGCACGAATGCCTCGACAAAGCAAAGCAAGGAAATGCAAGTGTTGCGCATGAAGTCATGGTTCGGGCCCCTCTGACCGTGCGACCCCAGGCAGCAATGATCACAAGTTATCACGGATAACAACAACCTACTTGGAACGGTTTTGATACAGAAAATGTGAACAAGTGTATGCTCGTTGTGACAGGTGCTAATGCAACCATCTGGGTCCTAGGCCCTCCACACTGGACCATCCCCCTCGCGGTGGATAATTAAAGACCCTACTCCCAGAACCCTACTCCAACACGAAACCCCCTCCCAAAACCTGATATCCAAACCTTTCATCATAAGCCCACGAGCCTTCACTCCTAAACTCCATATCTTCAAGTCCCCAAGTCTTGAGGGATTTCGGGTTTAGGGTACTCCAAATCTACAAGTCCCCACCTCTTGAGGGTTTTTGGGTTTAGGGTACTCCAAATCTGCAAGTCCCTAACTCTTAGGGGTTTTAGGCTGTAGGGTTTTAGGATTAAGGGGTTTTAGGGTTTGGGGTTCTACTTGAGTCCCAGACTGAAACTGCAGATCCAGTAGGACACGTCTGCTGCAGACCGGGGTGGCCTTGGTGCCACGGCTGCGCGGTTTAGGGCTTAGGGTTTAAGGGTTTAGGGTAACGGCTTTGCCCAGAATCGTTAGAGTTCAGGATTGACAGCATGTGGCTTACGCCGTTTGGGGTTTGGGGCTTCAGGTGTAGAATGTTGTGATCTCCTACTTGGCGGGTCAGGGGGGACTTCGCACCTGGTTTAATCATGCAATACCTGGGACTTATGATGTCTCTATAGGCCAGTTACAAGTATACTTACTAACACCTACTAGGTCCCACTGACCCTTGAAACACTGACCCTTGAAGTAATTAGGGCTCAGGCTTTAAAGCTTAGGGTTTAGGTTTTATCCTTCACGCCCGCCTCTGAGGTGGCTTAAGACTTAGGGCTTACAAAGAGATTGCAGGGATCCCTCTTGCTTCTATGGGAACAACTTTCCGAAAATCTCATGAGGACAATATTGCTGGCTCGGAAGTTCAAGACATTAGGAAGCTTAGTCAGGATATTCATCTAACTCCGTAAAAATTCCTGTTGAACACTTCATGAGATGATTAGGAAGTCAGGTAAAGAAATAGTACCCAAGACCAAGTTGGGATTCTGACAGAAACATCTTTCACAAATTCCCGTAGACATACTATCCCCCTATGCTTAAACTCCTTCAGAACACAGATATGCCCAACATGCTGTTTAAATGGCACATTCCCCTCCGCTTCCTCCCTAAACCCTAAACGACGTTGCCAAGTTTCTCCACCACAGTCTCAGAGTGCTTCTTGATGCTGAAGACGAAATGGGTGAAGGAGGTGCCCCAATAATGAGAAACGAACCTGGTTAGGGTTTAGGGTTCAGGGTGGGAATCAAACCTGAGGACACTCTAAACCTTCAGAGTTTCAGGTTCAGGGAACAATATGTGGGGATCATGAAAGGTCTTCAAAACATACATAAGCACTTGTTAGTTGTATGGCCTACTGTCTGGATGCTGACTCTGTGGCGCACCATCCCTGTAGATATTGATATCACTTCTTGCCGGCTTCAAATTTTACAGTTGCGTTTGCAGTACTCAGTAATAGTCTTGGAACAGGATGACTCACATAAAGCAAGCCAATACCTTGACCTATCCGTTCAATCGTTCAATCCGTGGTCTCTATCTAATGAGACGATCAAAACAACATTGATTGGACAACTGGGTGAATACAGGAAGTTGAGAGTTCGGAACTATGTAAGTAGAATACGAGAAACGAGTGTCATGACATTTATACTACCAGCCAAAGGGTCCTATGGGATATCACACTATCAAAACTGATCATGAGATTTCTCCCCACCTGGGTTGTGCGGGTGAGGCCGGCCTTCATATTCTTAGCGGGAAGCGATGAAGACCGTGTCTCACTCTTCCCCTGCGATTCTCATAATGAGTAACCCTGAATGTATGAGGACTCCTGAAATCGGGCCCATTTCTGGAAACCCCCATTTGGCGTGACAAAGGTCACCTGAATTGATAAGATACCGGCCTCAATGCCACACAATGCCTCTACAAGCCTACCTTGGTTTAGAGTTTAGGGTTTAGGTCTACATGACCCAGGTACTTCCATTGGAGAACCTGCAGAAGGCCCATGATGTCCCTGTTTCATACATACTTTAATTCAGCCCCTTCCAGTATATAGCCTGGCTGAAGAATTCCGAGCCCTCATTTTGGAGGTACCTAGGGGTTTTTATGGATTACCAAAATCACTCACTCTCTAAACCCTTACAGTCCCCCTTAAGTAGATAGAATATGGGGTATATGGGGATCTTATTTTCATATACCCAAAGCAATATTCTATCTACTTAAGGGGGACTATAACCCCAAGCCGCGTGCATTCCCGAAGCCGAGGGGCCAGTCCACCTGCTGCGGACCGACGACCTCCGAATAGGAGAGCTGGCTGTCTTTCGTCCTTGGGCCACCCGGATCTCAAGAGCCGCACTTTAGGGTTCAGGATTTTTAGGGTTTAGGGTTTAGGGCCCAGGGTTTAGGGTTTGGAGCCCGAGAGAGCTCTAAACAAAGTCACTCTAAAACCTAAACTCTTTGACTCCCATCCTTTGTCCCTCAACGTTAAGCCTTTGAACCCTGTACCCCTTAAGCTGTAAACGGTTTCGAGCACCAGGATTTCTTGGAAAGAAGGCTTGGAGCCCGCAGCGCTGTGAGAGGACTGTAGCCCAGGGAGGTCTGACGGTTTGGATGAACAGCCTTAGCAAACCACTACGGGCTATTAGACCCTAAAATTCCCTATTAGGACCCTATTAAGGGTAGATTCTGGTACCTTAAGGTCTAATAGCCCATGGTGGAACCCAGGGCTTGCAGTGACCCGTTTTCTTTTGCAATCCCGTCGGCCTTTTGATACCTAGCAGCTGCGGTTTGGAGGGTTTAGGGTATAGGGTCTAAGAATTGGGGTTTAGAGTTTAGGATTTAGGGTTTAGGGGGCTAACGTGCTATGTACCAATAGGGTATATAGAACCCAGAGCCCATTATTTAGGCAACTGGAGCCCTTGGCAGACCCAAAATGGAACTACATGGGAGCCTCTGGGTACAGTCAGACACCTTCCACCTCTGTGCAAACGCCCCCAAGTTGATGCCCTGCAACCTTTAACACCTAAACTCTAAACCCGATAGACCCAAAACCCGATATACCCTAAACCTTACATCCGAAAGCCCGAATCCTAAACCCTAAATCCCAAATCCTTCACCCTAAATCCTAAATCCTAGATCCTAAAACCTATACCCTGATCCTTTCTGGGGCCCGGGCAGTGGCTTGATTATGTTTGTAGCAACCTGCCAGGAAGACGTCAGTGTGGCAGAGGTCAAAGACAGAAACCACGCGGACACGTTTTAGGGTTTATCGAGGTTCCCCAGTAACCCCTTAGTAATAAGGGTACCCTTTCTCCTACTATTTAGCTTTAATATGGAGACCCTCAAAGAAAAAGGGGAAAGGGGTACTACTCGGGTACCTAGTTATAGAGTTTAGGGCCCAGGACCCTATCACGAACGGCAAAATGCAGCGGCTGTGTGTATTTTCTAGGCATGTACATGTTGGAGGAATAATGGTCTGCGGATTTTGAAGATAAGTGCGCGACGTGGCATGGGCTTTTGAGGTTCGCCGGTCATCTTTCGCCGAAGGAGGAGTGACTGAATGAATCGAACACAGATGCCTACATAATTGCCAATGTCATGCTGAGGTCTATCTTAGGTACCGTATACCGTTCGTTATACATATACAAGGAGTCTACCACCATAATATTGGTAATTCACTGTTTGAGGCCCCTACATTTGGCACTGTTTTTAGCATGTTACGGGATTAGTACAATAATCCACTGCCTCACTCTCCCTTCAGTAGCAGTAGGTGGCTGGGTGTTGTGGCTAATCACTAACTTGAAAATCGTACTTGCTACCGGAGCTCGTTTCATCCCATTGTCTCTGTCGACGCTATAACAAGGCAGCCGGCAAAAGAGTTACGCATACTAGACCGACGAGGCGTGTTGCATACTCCCTGAAGTAGCCCACCTGGAGAGTTGTACACGCCTGAACCCTCAACAAAGCTTTGAGGCCATCGTGCAAGGAGTTGCTCGCCCCCCGAACTAACATGGACCCTGAAAACGGCCCGGGGCAGAACACACTCCTTTCGAAAGGGGCTCTATGGGAGAATCATTCTAGAACCCAGATTTCATGTCCATAATGCCTGTACAGGGATTCCCAAGGGCTTGCCAAGATGCGTAGTACATGTCTCTGGATCGGATGCCTTTGCTTGCCGCGGGGTCCAAGTTAACATGTGATGCATGCCATCAACAAAGCAACAGAATATCTCCGCAAAATCTGCATGCGGTTCAAAAGCATATCTAGCAACCATGGTGGGTGAAACTCAGCAATCAAAAGAAGCGTCCCGACTTTACACGGTGAAGACATGGCCGCTTACATTCGGATCAGGAAAGGGCTCACCTTTAGATCCCCAGTGTAACCAACTGAACTCCGGGCTCTAATTTCGGGGAGCCCCTTAGACGGCCCATGTTTTGATATAAGGTCTAGGGTAATAGTCTGGGTTTAGGGGCAAACGTCACAGATATGTCCAGGCTCATCATTGGGTTCTTTGTCTTGAGGGATATGTTATGTTGTGTGTAAACTTTCCGGACCAGAGTTTGAGAACAGCTTGCCGCGGTTTCTGCCCGAGGCTGATAGAAAGTCCAGATGCCTCATGTGAAATCCAGTGCACCAGCCGATCTGCCTTACGCTAGGCGCGTGGCCTATCAGAACAACAAATTGCATTCGAGCCATGAAGGCGCATCATGATCATTTGGGCTCCCGATCACGCGCATGCCAGGAGCCAGGAGAACAACGTCCTTCCCTTCCTAGCTGCAACCAGTATCCGAGACGAACAAAATTCGCCGCAGGTACGCAAGTCCTGCATGTATTGCTCGCTTACGAATCGTTGCAGGGCAACTTAGATGCTGCGTGTCCTGCCCACAGAACATGTGAAGCTTCCTTTAGAGTGGTATCAAGCAGACTCCAAAGGTAGAACTGAAAGGTTACATAGTCAGCTACCAAGATGGAAGTTTCTTGAAGTGACGGAGACATTGATGGCCTCACCGCGGCTCGACTGGTGTCTACGTTGACTTGGGTCTTAGGAATGAATATGTGGCCCAGAGGGTCCATGTACCCAATAATTCGGTACTTGGGTCTAGGGTAATAGTAATTATAGTACAGGTTTTGGGTAAGTATATGATTATTAGGCACTTGGACCCTGAGGGTAAGAGAATGTCATTGAGCAGAAGGCGCCAAAGCCACAACCCCTAAATCCCCAAGCCCCGCGCTGTTGTAGGGTTTACCTAAACCCCAAAAGTATGTAAAATAATAGCCCTAAACCCCTTATAATAGCCATAAAGGCTGTTGTTTTACATACTTTTGGGGAACCCTCAACCCTAAACCCTAGGGTTTAGGGGAATGTGCGCTTATGTCAGGATGCAGTCGTCGAAAGCAGCGTGGACGTCGACGACGTGCCCGGCGCGAATAGCTCGGTTGGGGCCTGTCCGCCGAAGGTTTTAAGATATCTTACCGTGGCTACTGGGAAGGGAAAGAATATGACCCCTATATGGTCCCTATGTACGAACTTCCCTTATTCCCTACTAAGCCTGAGCCCTAAACCCCAAATGCTTCATATAATGTATTCCCTTGTTCCCTACTAATCCGTCGTGAGTTAAGGGCTAAGGTCCCTGGTGCTCAGAGGCAGGTTTGTCTACACATCACAGGAGTCTTGACAGTAAAAGGTCTGTATGTCATGGGCTTAAGATTTAGAGTTTAGGATCAGGGACAGTAGCCCTTCACTGACAACCCATCACGGTAACTAGTGCCACCAATAATGATAGCATGACTAGTAATTAGTAATTAGTAACTAGTAATAGTTTAGAGTTAGTTGTAGTAATAGTCTTTTGTAGTAATACTACGAATCTTTCTGTGATGGGCTTAAGAACCTGCACAACATCATCCCGCAGAGCGAGGCCCAAAGCCCCAACCATACCCCAGAAAGCCCCAAGTAGTCCTAGGAGCCTTAGGGTAAACCCTAAGTATGAACCCTAAACCCTAGACCCCCCAAACCCTAAAAGCCCTGAACTCTTTTTATCCCAACCCCTTTTTCTTCCCTATGATTCCCTATCAGGGGGCCTCAGGGGGCCCTCAGGTAGGCTCTCTGTCTAGCCCTTCAACGCCGTGTGACTATGAAGTGCATGTCGAAGGCTTGCTCTTTTCATTGTGCTTGGTACGAAACGGGGTTTAGGGTTTGTTTTAGTGACTACTGGAAGGATTAAGGTGCGACTTAGGGGGGACATGTTTTAGGGATTGCACGGGGGGAAGTATGTGGGGAATAATTAAGGCAATTTCTTACAAGCACTAGGTAGTTGACAGGTAGTCTGAGTAATAGAGGGCATCCGCGCCTTTCGGCATGGGTTCTGGGCAAGGATTGGCACCTCAGCTCATGCGGGAACACTGTTCCAGTTGAGTAGCTTTTTTTTGGTCGTTGAACCGTTTAAGATAATATTCCTTGTATAAAATACTATACCCCAAAGGGAGGACTCTATAATGGGTACCATAGTATCCCCAAAAAGGATACTACGCACGTATGCTATAGGAATGTCCGATGACAAGCCTTCAGATTGGGGTTCAAAAGATGCTTGTCCAGAGGGCAGATATGTGCGTCTGCAGTCTGCACTTCACTCCCACGATGGAATAATCGCCTGCTTGTCTACGCAAGGGGGGAGGTGCGAGAGGAAACGGCACACTTCAATTCCCGAATCCTACCTCCCCCTGCGGATGGAGGATGTACGTGGTCAGTATATGCTACATACGGCATAAGGCCAGGGTAAGGCATAGACAAGAACGTTACTCTATCTACTGGCAGACCTCCGACAATGCAAGCCGTGGGATCCCCACCATGATGAGACAGGACATACAACCCAGAGGGTCCATGTACCCAATAATTCGGTACTTGGGTCTAGGGTAATAGTAATTATAGTACAGGTTTTGGGTAAGTATATGATTATTAGGCACTTGGACCCTTAGAGCAAGGCAGTACTAACAACAGCTGCTGAAACAGCATTACTTTGAACATAATCATGGACATCAGTCTTCAAGCATCAGAAGAATGAGGGGCGTGATGACTGTGCGAATCTGCAAGTGAACTCTGGCCTGCTTTGGTGACTCCCATCAGCAGATGCATGAAGAAACAATGCTCATACTTCATATACGCTGCTGCGACTGCCACAATCACTACTACTCTGGCTACTTGCCATTGCCAGTAACAAGAAAGGAGGACGATGATCACCACGTCATCCTAAACGAACAGAACCCACGACCATGGCAAGGACACCAAGGACTTAGGTATATTACAAGGGTTATATAGGGATAATGGCAAACAAAATGGAAGTTACTACTATAGTATATTATATTGGTGTCATACATATAGTGGTCATGGCAAAGAAAATGGAAATTACTATTTAGGGTTTAGGGTTTAGGGACTGGGGGCAAGGACCAGGAAGACGACTCTGAACAATTGGCAAGAATGCCGATCATAAAGCAGTACCTGGAACTCTGAAGTAGATACGGCCAAGACCCAAAGCCCCAAACACGAGCCAGCAAGGCCACTGCTTTACAGACTTTGTTTTGGATTCCGGTAGCGTTTTGTAGTGACAATGCTGAACCGTGCAGCCGACTGGCGGGCCAGGCGCTTCCTTGGCATCTCTCCGGGCGCTTATAACATGTTTAGGGTTTAGGGTTTAGGCTATGAACAAGTTTAAATATGGTAGTTCCCCTAAATCAGCGATTTCTGGAAATCCCCGAGATATCCCAACTAGGAGCCCCTGAGTCCACTAATGGTGTTATGGACATTGCAGGCTTCTATCTAAAAACAGGGATACCCTCTGCGGATCCAAGGGACAGCTCTTGCAAGGTCTCAAGGGCTATGTAGTTCATGTCGAATGTCGGGATAGTCAGGTTATTGTATGGTTCACCAGCATACTTACTAAGTCCCTGTGAGCCTCGGGTAACTGCTGGCACCGGAGCTGTTAAGCACGGCAGCCTGTCTCTTTCCTCACCCCTAATGGTCCAAGTCCCGCATGAACTGTGTCGTAACCCCTCACAATAACTGTTCCTAAAGAGGCTTTACGAAGGGGGTCACTATAACTGCCATGACCTCTTTTGGTAGTCGTTAATGTAAGATGGGAACTATCCAACGCGTTCTGGACCCGAATGGGTTCTTGTAGGAGTGCCATTTTGCACGAGGACCTGCAGGGTCAACGCTACACGGGATCACATCGTCCATGTTTTTGATTTGGACAAGCGGGGTTTGTCTGTAAACGACTCACTTACCTGGCTTCCAAGAGAGGTGCGTTCCAGCAACAAAAACCTCCTACCCCATACTCCTATATGCGAGGCATTGGAGCATTCCAATATATTCCAATAATAGACAATGCCTGAGCCTTCAGCGTGCCAAGCATAACCTTATAGTCCCCCTTAAGTAGATAGAATATCAATCCTAAACCTAAGGGGAACTATAACCTGATGATACCTCATCTGTCACGATAGCTGCCCAGGCTCTTTGATTGAAGAGTGCAACTTTAATCATGCTGCGGTTTAGGGTGTAGGGTCTAAGTACCATTTAATGCATTTGGAAGTCCTGGTACAGCGAGGCTTTTCGAAATCATCGGTCCTGTTTGGAGACTCCCTCGATAAGAAAGGACCTACTATTCCATATATGTACACGGGATCCCATTTGGAGAAATACCTTTCTGGAGCCAAGCAATTAGAGACGTGATGAAATCCACAACAGCTTTGGAGTTTCTTTTTCACCCTATACCCTAGACCTCGTGCACACTCTTCGTCCTGAGGCCTCGGGAGAGAGTGAGCAAAACGTAAATGGCACATAAAATTACCTCGAAAGACCTATGTGAGCTACAGACGATACTTCTTGTTGATGGACATAGGCTCCGTATTACGGACCTGTACGAGCTACAATCAATGTGTCTTATATAAATTAATGGACATGGTTTCCTTATTATCAAGGACTCCATTAGGCATTAACAAGAGGGAGCCCTATCTCCACTGTCAAAGGCTCCTTAATAAGCCTAACATTGATAGTAGCTCATAGAGGAAGCAGTTTACCCACATGATACCCAAAGTGTCCATGCAGCTCTAGAGTATATACCTGGGCCCGAATGTGGGGGCCCCTTGAAGCCATAAGTCTATACTATATACCTACAGTGCATGGACCCTTTGGGATACACGATTTAGGTAGTTGGGCCCTCAGGACTTCTACTGTAAGCCCGCCTATGACATGCTGGTAGCGTTTTTTTATGCCCAGATAAATTTTGCACCATCCTCCCAAGTGCCCCTTGTTCCAGCTAAACATAAAGAGGTCCCACCCTAAACTCAAAAGTGTACACATGGATGATGTTGACTTTTCAATTAAAAGCCCTCCCAACACTGCAATGCCCGCCCAGGGTCCACAGTAGTAACCCCCCAGACGATTAAGGCATTCCAGCCCTAGATCGCCTCTTGTATACAAGTAGCGACCTATCGAACGCTATTGCTAAAACATGTAGAGAAAACTCTGAGGGCGCTATTTCTGCTACTTAAGCATTTAGAGAGTGCCCGTGTTCTCCAAAACACTATTGCGCAAGCAGAGAGGCCTGAGGGCTCTAGAATGCGTTGAGGGGGGAGGGAAGGGCCGGGGGGGAGGGGGACGTTATGGCACACTCAACACTAACACTGGACCCTGAACTCCAGAGCCTATTGAACCCCAAGCCGATTCTGCGCCCAAGGGACGCGTGCCGACCCAGCTTGCGCTGCATTGGCGAAGGCGGGGAGAAGCAGTGGCGAACGATGTGGAAGGACACGGCGATCCTGAGCTTGCAGGTTCAAGGCATTGGATGTCGTAATAGTAAAAGGAACGACCACTGATATACCAGTAATGATAATGAGAATGACCCATACAAAGACAGGGGCTTCAGGTCCAGCATTGATCTCTCAAGAAACGTCCCAGGCTCTCCAACACGGCTGAAGCTTTGCGAAGACTTTGCAACATGGGCTAAGGCTTGCAATTCCTAATTGGGACATTACTGAGACTTATAGTGTATATTCCTCACTGGGTTTTCGAAAAAGCAAATTCAAGGACTCACGTCCAACAGGTCCCAGGACTTGAGGTCTCTTGTCTCAGATGCTTCGAATTGACCTCTGTCTGTATGGGTAACTCCCAGAACAAGGAAACAATTTTTGCAATGAATGCTATACCCTGAAACCTAAACCCCAAGCCCTACATCCCAAACCCTGATTGGTCCTCAATAGGATTCAGGGGTGCTTGGATTAGCTCCATTTTCCCCTAGGAGTAAATAGCGGGCCTTTGTTTAGTCATGGGGTGGGGTCAGGGTTTGGAGTCTAGGGAATTATGGTACTGTAGTATACAGAGGTCATATAGGACTTTTAGTATCATCAAACTGTAAGGAAGCCCACACGCTAAAAAGTAATTAATAGCAACCGTGAAAGCAGTAGCCCTGGTACTGCTGACTGCAGTGGCAGTAGCAACTGCTAAACTGGCCTCAGAACCCCACCAAAAAAAAAATATTGGTTGTTACTGGGATTATGGTAACCCAAATTTAAAAAATATTGTCCAAGTGCCCATCATGTACTTACCTAAACCCTGTCCTACACATTACTAGCGCCAGGATCCCAAGTACCCAATGGAAAGGTACATGGACCCTACACCGCAAACTGTACGGGGGGAGGATTCATCCGTTGCAGTGCAAGGTGCACAGCGCTGAGGAGCTCCGTTAGGACGTAGACCTCGTCTTGACATGGTTAACGTCAGGACAGATGTATATAACACCATATTGGGGCTATTCAAGCGTAAACGGGTTATGGTTTCCGCGTATGGTGTTACATGTATAGTAGCTTGTCATTGCATGAGGCAGTATGACGCGCCTTTGAGATCTTCTTGCGACTTGTAATGTTTGAGTAGTCGGGGTTTCCCAAAATTAGGTGTACACCTTTGGGATCGCGATAATGAGGAAGACCATGTCTTGGGTTCTAGATTTGGGGCCCCCATATCTATGAAAACTACCATGTGATCCCTATATAGCCCTACGTATAGTAGGTATCACTTGTGATCAGAATAAGGCTTCTGGGTGCAGAGATTATGCAAGCGCTTGCCAAGGCAAATCCTAAGTATGCAGACTTCTACAGCAATCCCCACAATCTTTTCGCATCATCTCTACACCAGGCCCAAAACCCTACATCCCAAAACCCTAAACCCTTAAACAACCTAAACCCTAAAACAACCTAAACCCAAAACCCTAAATCCGAAGGCACCCAACCTCGCTTCACCTCTACCCCAAGGCTCCTATGCAGGTCTTTTTTCGGATTTACTATGGTGTTAGGTACCCAGACCCCCTAAAGGATCTAAAAAAAGAACCACCCAAAAAATGGCTCCATTCCTACATTGGGGAAGTTTAGGGTTTAGGATTTAAGATTAAGGGATTATTAAGAGGCTCCATGTTTTGGATCCTTAAAGGGGGTCTGGGTAAGGGGTGGTGGACCACCCAAAGGAACTGCACAGGAGCCATAGGGTAGGAATCATAAAAGAGATGTCCCAGCTGCCCATTTGGCTCCTTCTGGAGCTGTGACCAGCACAATGAAAGGAAGAAGCGCTAGCCTTTTGCCGTTGTTTCGGTTCACAGGGAAGGCTGAGTTTTGATTGCATCAAACAGCCGATGGGGTTTAGGGTTTAGGCTTCAAGGATCTTACTAAGGCTAAGGTGTTTGTAGCCGTATGCGTGCTCGAAATAGAAGCAAACATGCAGACTTCTCAGACTGTCCTGGTAGGGAGGCAGGATTCAACAGTAGGGTTTCACGGAATCTCCGAACCTACGGTGGAGGCAGGGGACCCTGCACCATTAAGGCCACTTAGATTAGGATACTCACCGTGCTGATACAGGGTGGTAAACGATTTTCTCCATCCACAGCTCTCGTCTTGCAATCGTCTTTGCCTCATGACTGTACCTCAACGAGGATTATACCGGACCTTTGGGACATCGCTCCCTTCTCCAAACACCTCATGCTTCTAGGATCCCATGCTCAGGTCACATTAGCGGCTCTGGACTCTGGATTCCGTAAACCCTAAACCCTAAGCCGCTGCGGATTGAAGAGACACGGCCTGAAAATAGAGGATTCCTTTGCAAACCTTTTCAGGCCGTGCAATAACCCTACCCTAACCCGCATTGCGCATACTTGGGCCTTAAAGCTTCTATATAGGGATGCGTTTCGTTCCAAAGTTCACAGAGGACAGCACAGAAATGACCCTGTTCACAGCATGCATGCCATAGCCTAAGCATGCATTAGCCCTAAGCACCCTAGAATATCTATCTGGCATCCCTGGCATGACTCAGGGAACAAAATAAAATGTAGTAGTTCCCACAAGTGTAGAACCCTACATACTATAATCCTTATTACTAGGACCCCACCCCCAAAAAAACCCTCTAATATTGGGAAACCCTCATGTTCTTGCAGGACCCTATGCCCTAAACCCTAAACCCTGAACCCTAAACCCTAAACCCTAAGCCCTTAAACCTAAACCCTGAAGGTGTTTATGGACCCTGGCTGTCAAGTGGCATCAGAGACAGGCCCATGAGACCCCCCAGTGAGATGAAGGTGCCTAGGTTTAGGGTTTAGGGTCTAAAGTTTCCCAAAATTAGGGGTACCTTTAAAAGGGGGATATAGGGCTATATGGGGGTTATATTGGGGTTTAGGGTTTAGGGAACCGCTTCCACCGCGTAATTGGGGGTTTCCCAAATTCAAAGGTACCTCTTATGGAGTACCTACAAAAAGGATTCTAGCATTTTGGGGTCTGTATGGGGTCTATGGTGCTGGCACTTTAGGGTTAAGGGCTGAGGGTTTAAGGCTTAGGTACCTAAATACAAATCCCTTCAAGCGCAAAGGCTGATGTGGAGTCGACTACGAAGTAACGGACAAGACAAACAAGCTTTGGCGAGCTTTCTGCTACATTTTCTACTACTTTATCATAGTGTACATTGCGTTGCAGGACTTATAAGTTCTAACAATGAACCCCATATGCAGAAACCCTCAACTACCCTAAATCCTGAATCCTAAACCATGTACCATGTGCTTAACAAATCTGGGTCGTAGAGACCAGTATGGCCACCTTTCTTTCCCTAGGAATCTAAGTCTTTTGGCACTACCTACTCTGGGCCTGACGTCCATAAACTATATCTATTTTGAAGACTAACGTCCATTTAACTAGCACTTCCTTTGGGGCACTTAGGCTTCTAGGTCTCAAAGGCACTAGCGTGCCGCCGAAAATCTAGAGGCGAGCCTTCTATCCAATTACACACGTTCTCTGGCTTTTTACTCTTATCATTGTTGTCCCGCAAACAACACCATAAACTGCTACGTCATTTCGTACTCTTACTGTTTCCCCATGATCTGCACATGCTGATAACTTGTGCCAGTTCTATGGAAGCTGTGGAGACTCTATTGTTTGTCCCGACTCACTTTATGAGTGGCTGCTTCAACTTCTGTTCAGGGAATTTCCCTGAATCCTGCCTGCGAGGGCGTTGACTCCAATTCATCGGATAGACAGCGCCAATCAAAAGCTTTTGAGAACTTGTCATCATGCACGCGTCGTGGCAAATATCAACCATGACACGGTACTCTCAAGCTTACGTTCAGATAACGGATAGTCCTGGCATACCCAGAATTTGTTTCCTTCCCCTGTCCGAACCAACAATCCTTTCAACGTTCAACATGCTCACTGTGAGTCGCCCCACTCAGAAGCGTACTGGGAGTGGTAGGGAGGGAGACTCAACAAGTATACTTCTAATCCTCATGATTAAGCTACATACTGGGTTGGCTCCTACAACCCTTTGGCAAATATTCGTATATCGGGTCCCCTATTAAAGCCACAGGGAAAATGACAAATATCCAAGAGGCCTACCCAGCATAATAAACCCAGCCGTCACCCTGATTCACCTAACTCCACTGGACGCTCCAAGTAGCAGATGCTTTTAGTCTAGGGTTGGAACTATGGGCCCCAAAGGATTTCAGGTTCAGGATTTAGGGTTTAGGGCTTAGGGCCCTTAATCCTAGGGTGCCTACATACCTACTATATAACCTCTTAAAACCCTATTATAAGCCCAAGTAAGGGCCTATAGTTAGAACCATGTTGGCGCTCATAGCTCGGACGGTAGGTCCATGAGCTATAAGCCCTTTTCAACCGCAACACCCTATAACCTACATGGGAGTTTCCCAAGAATAGGGGTACCATTTTGAGGGTCCTCATACTGAGGATTCTAATATATTGGGGTCTATATTGGGGTCCGCTTATTTAGGGAAACTACCATATATATACATATATATATATATGTATCCCTACTTTAACCCTAACCCCTTCACCCTCTTTATATATATATATATATATGTATATGTGTATCCCTACCTAAACCCTAACCCCTTCACCCTTTTTTTACATATATATACATGTATATGGGAGATTCCCAAGATGATTCATCCGCAAAACCTCCCTTTGCAGGCAAGGCGGCCAGGCACAGAGACCCACCAGAGAGTGACTGGGAATGGTATGTGTAGGCATCCTGGGCCATGTTTAGGCTTCGGAGCTTACATGAGGATTTAGGGTTGAGGGTTTAAGGTTTAGGAGGATTGGGGTTTTGTGGGTATTTTGGGAACCCAAAACCCTAAACAGATTATCCTAAACCCTAAACCGACTTTGTTAGTGGAACCCTGCGTCTGAAGTTGGAGACTGTACACTCAGAGATGCGGTACGCTGTAGCCGGATAAGTATTAGGGCTTAAGGGTTAGGCTCAGAGTCTAGGGCTTTGGGGTTCCAGTGAAGGGCAAGGGGATGTAATTTTAATACCTGCGAAGATTGCTCACAAGACCAAGATTCACCGCCACAAATTCAAGGTTACCGAAAAAATGTTTCTTCATTGCGCGACTTGAAGGTGTTTAATAGGGGACTTTGGTAACCCCAGCCTTAAACCCTAAACCCTACACCCTAAACCCCAACCCCCAAAGTAAGGACCATTTTTCATAGGGCCCCTCCAAAAAAGCGGTTGGGGTCACCAAAGTCTCCTCATCATTGTGGTTCAGGCTTAGGGCTTAGGGCTTGCTATCCTGGCCACTGGCAATTTGGGACTATAGGGTCCTTTCGTCTCGGTTGCCGTTAAGGAACTTAAACTGAGTTACCATAATGCGTATATATATATAGAGTAAATAATACGGTTTCCCCAATACGGTAACCTAAACTAAGTTCCTTAACAGCCACCCAGGTTAGAGCCACCAATTGTTTTGTTGCCTGGTCAGAAGGCATTCCAACTTCAGATCCTCTAACCCTAAAGGTCCGAGTACCTAATAATCATATACTAACCAGAAACCAGTACTATAATTACCATTACCCAAAACTCAAGTACCTAATCATTGGGTACATGGACCCTTTGGGTAAGGCAGTTTGAAAAGCGAAGTCTTAGCCCGGTCGCTTTCTCAACGCCACGTCTGTCTGAAATGCCTTCCTCGCCCAACCCTTCCTAGGCCTGAACCCCAAAGGTATGTAGCATGAGCTTTTTGCCTGCTTTTAAAGTTTTTGGGCCATCTTTCCGCCTACCTTTGAGGTCCGTAGCCCTGAACTCACCCGAGACTCCAAGACATCCCTGCAACCCTTTGGGACCTAACTTGACAAACCCAAATTCTAAGCCCTGAAGCACACGAGCCATAGTCTAAACCCCTTAAAGGGGGTTATATAGGGGATTATCTAAGGGCGTATTGCAGGGGCATGTCGAAGTCCTGTCCCTATGACCCTTGAAAGAGTGTCCTTTGGAGGTCTCGATGCTGCGATTATCTGGCTTGCCGTCCTTTGTTGGAAAGCTTCAATTTGAAAGACCCTAAAAGGAATGGAGGAGGAGTTCACTAGGTTTTTGTTGGCCTATGCCATGTGGCTCTGCACTAAAACACTGTAATTGCGCACCCTTAGAAAGCCTCGACTTGCAACGCTTGGGGCTTTAGACAGTGTGGTTGAAGTATGCCTGGCGCGCAAGACTTGGAAGGTGATCCGGACTTTTTGTTTTGAGTCTTAGGTCTTGGGTCTGAGGGCTTTTGCGTGATAAGCACGAGGCTCTACATATCCATCTCTGCTGGGAAGGAGCTTGAACCATGAGGTAGGAAGGCCAACAAAAACATAATTTTCCACAAGCCCCTAGTAATCTCGTCCTTTGTGTCGGGATCCCCCGAAGAAGGAACAATTCCGCGAACCCCTTTGTAAGGGCTGCGTGATTTGGAGGAAGTGGTGTTAAGGTTCAAGGTTCCGGATTGGGTTAATCCGGGTCCACGGACTTACCAGAAGTAGCTTCCAAATGCTGGAAGTTTTTTCGGGTTCCAAAGAAATTCTGCAAATATCACAGCGATGCCCTGCCGGCATTGTGACGCCTCTGGGTCCTTAATTTCCCCAGCCACCAAACATGGAACCTCTGAAAAGGGGGCCTACATCGACTGCGTAAAGATGGACCCATGTTAGTTTGTAGACCGAATGATCTCGCCTCATAGCTAAATTCTGGTGGTTTCGACAAACCAGGACCTCAGCATAGAGCCCAAGAAACCATCATCGTTTTCGAGGGCATTTTGGATAGGCGGCCCCCAAATTGTAGAGACCCCCATGCGCAGGGACAACCTGAATCATGATACAGCGCACTCAAGCTCCAAACCCCTAAACCCTAAACCCTAAAACCCTAAAACCTAACCCCTAAACCCTAAAGCCCTAAACCCCAAACCCCTAAACCCTAAACCCTAAACCCTAATTGGCTTCCTGGATTCAGGATGGCTTACATGCCTGTAGGGCATCCTGGGTTTTAGGTACTTTGCAATCAGTTGAATCCATATACTCCAAGGCCCGTACCATAGACCCCAAATCTAAAGCCAGCCCTAATTTGGGGTTTACAGTTCAGGGTTTAGGGTTTAGGGTTTAGCCTAAACCCTAGACCCAAACCCCTGCACTGTAAACCCCAACTCCTGAGCTGCAAAGCGACTGCCGTAAGAAGCATCACGTGATGAGCTGTCAGAGGCTGGATGCAGTGCCTCTCTGCTCTCGTTGTCCTTCTCTCGCAATGGGTTTTAGGATCGCTGTTTAGGGTTTCTTGCTGGGGGGCTGGTAAGACACTTACAAAGCAGTCAATTGCCTTCAAATGAGGTAGCAAACTCCCAAAACCTAAGCTCCAAACCGTAGCCGATGCTTTACATGTGCCAGTTCGCAAAACTAGGTACCCCAGCAGTACACTTGGGGGGGGGGAGGGTGGGAGGGGGGTGCCCCCCTTTTGAGGTTTCCCTACTAAAGCCGAACATCCGGAAAAGGGTAGCCTTAGTACTAAAGGTTTACTCGGGAACCTAGAAAACTAGGAACTTTTGAGCTGGTTGTAATTCAGAGTCCTTCACGATGCCCGATGGTTTACATGGTCCTGAAACCCTGAACCCTGCCCAGACCCCCAAAAGGATCTAAAAATAAGATCCCCTAGAACCATAGGGGAAATTATGGGTTTACAATAGGTCTATATAGGGGATCTGATTTTTAGATCCTCCCAGGGGTCTGGGTAGCCACCAGAGTGTGCTCAGGAGCCCAGTGCTCGATCAGAGTCTAGCACGTGTTGACCAGTGTTGGCGCTTGTTCAAAGGCTTGCATGGTTTTAGGCGAGCTTCTTCACATTGGAATGATACCTGAAATGACTCTGATTGTGCTGCTGAATTTCGGGCAAAAGTTGGGTGCAGATGCTCGTATCGAAACGGGACAAGATCGCTTCCCTACGCAAAACCAGGAATCGGGAAATCGACAAACTCTTCACCGGCGCGAGAAACTGAAAGTCGCGATAGCAAAAAGGCAAAAAACAAACAGCACCTGATAAACCCAGGGGTCTGCAACAGCGCCGCTGGCACCCCTCCTCCCAAGATTTGAAATGGGCGACCCTTCACAGTCCATTTCAGGCACCAAATCGCTTTGTCATAATACATCATATTCTGGGGTAGATATGTGTGATGACATGACCGCAGAGATTGAAAACCTGAGGGCTCCTGATCATGCATTTGACCCATACAAGAACAAGCCCCCTGCAGATTCACAGGCCATTTCACTCCGTTTAGGGTTTAGGCCAGACAACATGCTCGACAGAATCCGTGAAAGCCCCAAACTTCAATTGAATCGACCCCGCTATACAGCCCGGTCCTACCCAACGAGGATGATGATCCCGGACCATTCTGCGGCAGAGTCAAAGGTCAAAGCTGTAGGGTTAGCCCTGACGCACGAACTTCTGCAGTAGAATATGGTCTATAAGGCAAGGCTTCAAGAGGCGTATGAGGATCACTACTTGAGGCTGACCCACCCATTCTAGTCTGACCAACCCTTAGTTCTTCCTGTAACGAGCCTGGAACACTGGACTCTGGAACCTGCTACGGTACTTTCCAGCTCAGAACTATGTCACAAAGGTTGCTTCTGCAGCATAAGCCCTAAACCCATCTAAACCCTAAACCCTATACAATAAACCCTAAACCCTAAACAATACACTACCCTAAACCCTGAACAATAAAGCCTGAACCCTGAACCTAATTATACCTTGGCAACTCAAGGAATGTATCTGTTGAAGGATGGTCTACCTGCAAAGTCTTTCTTTGGGTACCGGGTTGCCTGTTAGTCATTACCTTTTTAATTTACGGGTTCTTGGTAAGGAATCAGGGAATACGTGTATAGATGTAAGAGGAGGTAGGGTTTAGAGTTTATGGGTTTAGGGCTAGTAAGGAATAAAGGCATATAATCACTGTATTAGAAACCCCGTATGATATATTACCTTCTTCCCTACGAAGAACCAGTAGGATAAGGAAGCCGCATGATTTACCATACCGTTATTGTGGTAACTTAAGCTAAGATCCTTTGAAGCAATCCGGCTTAGCCATTACACTCCGAAACTCATATGACCCCCCGGGTCCCCTCCCCCTGGCAAAAAATGAGACAATACGACGACCACTCTCCTTGCCAAGAAAACCCTATATGGGTTGTATGGCGCAAGCCGACTAGTGCTTATGGCCGGGAATGAACAGGTTTAATCCTGATTCACCAGGGCGCTGTATACACATGTTACCAAGAGCATTCTCGACAACTCTTACATTCGTTGCTTCACTACTCTCCATAAGGCATGGTCCCCCACATTAAACCTTAGATTATAGCTCCCCCGAAGCCCACATCCCTTTTTAACCCAATACACTCATTATATAGAACCCCTGTATGACCCCTATATAACCCTTATAAGCCTGTCGCAGCAAGCCGTACAATTTGATTGAGCAGCCATAGAGGTGGCTTTCAAGAGACTGAACGATGTTGCCTTCTTTAAGGCATAGCCGATCTTAGCAACACCTAAAAGTACTAGTCATAGCAGTGGCAACAGCAAGCGTACTGGGCTGTGTCAGAATTAGGGTTTATCTTTTGGGGGGCTACCAGAAATATGAGGGTTACCTTGAAGCATTCATTCCACATAAGGGGTCATTTTGAGCCACTCGCATGTCTACCTTGCAGTTGCCACATACACGACAGTGCGTTGCAGTACGTTACATTACTTAACATTACATTACATTACGTTACATTACATGACATGACAAGGCATTGCAGTGCATGACGGTACAATACACTGCTGGACAATACGCTTCCTTACATCACGATACCTTCCAGTACGTTGCAATGCCGTACACTACCATAGCTTACACTGCAGTCTGTTACACTGCAGCGCAATACATAAAGTTGCAGCACATCACAATCATACATACATGTAAACATGCAGGCAAGCACACATGCTGGCGTACCTTCATGCATACATACGCGCAAGTCAGACATACCTCAGGGTCCCTAGCCGCTCACATGTTATGCGAAACCCTCACATACCTAAAACCCTAAACCCTGGACCCTGCCCTCAACCCTATAATTACCCTGGGAGAACGAACCTCTACACGTGAGTGAGCAGGAATATTCAAAGGACTGAAGTGTGACATAGGATTTGGGGTATCGGCTTTCGCATTAGGTATCGGTTTCGCAAGAAAGTACCACAATGAAACAATGACGGATCGGTAAGATGTATTTAGATCAGCGGTCTTGTGGTATTGAAGAAAACTTGTACTGTTTCGTCTACTACCCTAAACGCTAAGCCCCTAAACCCTAGCAACCGATACTCACCATCTTCTTTAAGCTGCCAGGTGTGGCAAAAAGTAATGGCAACTTGCTTGGCCAGTGCCCTTCATTTCAGGGTTTCGTCGCCGTTTGCCGTATCGGTTGGGTATCTGTTTGAGTATCGGTCTACGACATCGTCCCGATCCAGGCCCTGAATATCAAACCCCAAAAGCTTTCCAGCCCAAACCATGACGCTTAAACCCCGTACCTCAAATCCCTAAACCCTGAAGTCTACACCCTAAACCCTTAACTCTAAGCCCTAAACCCATAAACCATACACCCCTACATCCCTAAACCCTTAACTCTAAACCCAAACCCCTGAAGCCTAAATCCTAAACCTTAAACCCAACTTCAGTCCAACCTGTGAGGCCCAGTAGAAGAACGCTGCGGCTTCAGCCTTAAATCGGTCCCCAACGACTTTTCTTAAGTACCTAGACCCTCCTCCTACCCTCTCTTCGGGCATAAGTACCTACTATTAGGGACCATATATCCCCAACTAAGGGTACAAGGAGGGTCCTGGTATAGAGTTTCCTTTAAGTACATTGAATATGGGGATTTAGGGTTTAGGGTTTAGGATTAGGGTTTAGGATATAGGGTTTAGGGTATAGCCCCCCTTAAGTACTATCTACGTAAGGGGGACTATAGGGAGTAAAAGGGCTATGAGGTTTCACATGGGGTGTTTGAGGTTTATATTGTTTAGGGGGAGTTGATCCCTTAAAGGGGCTATAAGGTTTCATATGGGGGTATCGGGACATAAGGGCACGGGGTGTGGGGATAAGGATGCAAAGAGTTAAGTAGGATTGATGATCCAGGGATGAGGGTTAAGAGCTACAAGTTCCCTAAGAGCATTGTGTGGAACTTGGCGTCGTGTGGGCGGTGAACGCTGGTCCCATCCATCACAGTAAGCCCTACCTGAAACCCCAATTACCTGAGGGTTAAAGGGGTTATATAGGGGCTATGTAGGGCTTGTATGACGGAAAAGAAAATGGAAACTGCTATTTAAGGAGGGTTTAGGGGTTACCTGCGATCCCAATTACCTAAAATTCAACGGTAACTCCAGCCTAATTAGTGGTAGAGACCATAAATCTGTAGGTAACGGGAAGGGGTCGGTTACAGGTAAGCCTGGCAAGCCCTAAAACCTAGGGCCCGTACTTGTAAGAGCTCTCAATCGTGCACAGCAACTGAAAGATTCAACAAGGGACACATGGTTTGCCGTTTGGGAGCCAAAATGAAGTTCCCATTCACTATGGAATTATAGGGGAACTATATTATTCACTGTATCTCCTTCTTATGGTAGAATGATTTAGAATCCCTGACAGAAGCCCGCATCAAAGCCGATTCCGTGGCCAGGCAGCTTGAAAGAAGAATTTTAAGGGATTGCTTATTGGTGGTTAGTAGGGAATAAGGGAATGTTGTCCCGGGTTATCCCTATATAACCCTCTATATAATATATTCCCTGATTGCTTGCTAGCCCCCAGTAAGATTAGGCAGTCAGGGCTGAGGGATGTAAGGCGAAAGGCTAGGGTTAGGGCACACCCTAAACCCCAAAACCCTTAACGGTTAAGGGTCCAGGAGTGGAGTTAAGAGAGGTAGCCATAGGGTTTGAGGGACTTGAAGTATTAGACATGCTTTGAGGACTCCATGGTATCTAAAGTTGGAGATCAGGTTTGAGGAATTTGACGTATAGGGCTGAAGCTTTGGGTCCTAGCGCTTAAGCTGTTTCGGATGCAAGGTTCCTATCTTCTAAGGTCTGGGCGTTCACGTACTTATGCTTAGCGGAGAGTCGGGGACTGAATCCCTCTAATGTTCCCGTATAACCCCTGTATAGTATCCAATAGGGTGGTACCAACTGCATCCCCCCGCCCCCAAACAACTGACAATCTAAAAAATATTAACGACGGGTCAGCCCCAATTAAGTTTGGGAAAAAATGCTTAGGGTGGAAGTCCTCGAGGAATTCGAAAGGCTGGACTCTGGAATTCCAGTTCAGAGAATGCATGTTTTTTTCCGAGTCTGCCTTGCTATTGTTCCGTACAGGACAAAAGTTCTTTCTATTCCCGCCGGTTTTAGTATTACGTTTGGCTGATAGTTCGCTCTATGCCGAACCACTTCAAAAATAAATCGCTACCCAACATCATATTCCGTCGCCGGCTACCCAGAAAGTGCCTGTAACTTAAGGCTTTGGGTTCACGAGTCATAGCTGTGGGGCTCTAGTCACGTTCGATTTGCCGTCTAGGATTTGTAAGGTTCAGGCAAAAGGCATACTGCCCTATGCCCTGCTCGCCCAACTTCCCCACCCACCAGAAACTAAAAGGGGTCTAGAGTCCCCCTTAAGTAGATAGAATATGGGGTATATGGGAATCTTATTTTAATTTACCCAAAGCCATATTCTATCCACTTAAGGGGGACTATAACTAGAAACACGCTGGGTGTTAAATACGCAGCTGTGCTACCCATAAGAACCCCTTGCGAACCCATCCTAGACAGCCCAAACAATCAACAGCACAGTGCGCTGGTCTAAGGACATCCGCACATGAATTCAAGAGTGCTCCTTCAGGTAAGGTTCTTCCTGCTCTCTGAGAGACACCAAACCTTACAACCCACAACTCCCAGCACATAGATTGAGCCATCTGAGATGTAGTGGCCTCTGCAATACAGAAAAAAAGAGGAGGTGTCTCGGGTTTTTGGTTAAATGGTAGTTTCCCACAAGAAGGGGACCCCAATATAGACCCAAATATACTATAATCCTTAGTATGGGGACGCCCAAAAAGGTACCCCTAACCTAAACCCTAAATCCTAAACCCTACATAACCCTATAACCCCTGTATAAACCCTTATATCCCCCTTTAAAGGGTACCCCTACTTTTGGGAAACCCCCAAATAGGGTTCTCCTATACCATGTTACCGCTTCAGTTGCGCGACATGGATGGCTGCAGCCTCAGTCATCACCCATCCGTCCTGGGGCGGTTTAGGGTTTACGTAGGGTTTAGGATTTAGGGTTCAGGGTTTAGGATTTAGGGTTTAGGTTTTAGGGTCTAGCGCTTTGGGCTCAGGAGCTTAGGAGAGGGAATGTGGCTATGGGGCTATCATAGCTGTACTGGCTACAATGCTACAATAACCTTAGACCCAAAACCCTTACACCCCCTAACCACTATACCCGTACACCTCCCTCTAGCCTAAACCCTAGATGTTTAGGAATTGAAAGGTGTTGGCATGGTTTTAGATGTTGAGCCCAGAGTTTCTCGGCACATTTGTAATCCAGTCCAGGGGAGTCTCAAAATTCAACAGACAGTAGAGTTTAGAGTATAATAGTTTCCCTAAATAGGGGGACCGCAATATAGACCCAAAAATTATGATCCTTATCATGGTGGGGCTGATCGTGACCTTCACTGTTGAGAGTCTTCGACCCACAGAGCCTGCAGAGAAATTCTATAGCGTGCATGCTCTTGTTTTGGCCCGCTGTTCAAAGCTTGAAAGGTTGGTCAGGTTGAGAATCTGGGGTAAAGGTTTCAAACCGAAGCTGTCGGGGTCTAGTCTTTAAACCCCAAACCCTGAAACCTTGTAGAGTCTCCAGCGACCAGCCGCAAGGCTTCGGGATCAATTTCACCAGCAGTCTCATTTCCCGGGTTTAGGGTTTAGGGTCGAGGGATCTTTTGCCAGTCTTAGAAATACCGCAGCTTGTTTTTTTGCTGCCACATGAGTTGGTTCTTGGGGGAAAGGAATGCTACTCCATTTCAACTAGCCTAGCATATGGACCAGACAGTGTTTTGAACCTCGAAACTATACTTATAATGAGGAAATATGATTTATTCTCATTACTGTTACTACTACTACTACTACTACTACTACTATCACTACTAATAATGATCCTAGGAATATTGCTTTTGTCATTGCTATGGTTAGCACTACTACCATTGTTATTACTGTCCCTGTCAGGAGGTGCCTATAGTAAAGATTATTGTCCTTGGGGGCCCTATAAGAAGGATTGTAGAAATTGGGAGTCGTATGCCGGAGTCCCTCATTCATGGGCATTCCTATACTGAGGACAAGTACAGCTACCCCAAGCCTACTGCCGAATTCGGAGTGGGCCGCGCCTACATTGTCAGACGCCTGGTTCAAGGTCCAGGATATTTCCAGAGACAAGGGCCCCAAGATAGGCACCAATATTGTACGTTCCTTTTACAGAGACTCACAAGATCGGTCACCTTTTTTCGGGATACTTCCTGATTCGAAAAAACGCAGGGGGCCTTCTTTCTATCGGCAGCCGTATGCTTCTTGTCATCCAAGTACGGATGATCGGTCAAGCTGAACAGCGCCGGTAGGATGTGGCCTGTCTGCAATAAGGCTGATATTATGGCTAATGTAGACTAGGATCCCTATGATAATCCCTATTAAGGGGAGGGGTTTATTAATTAGGGGCCCCTTGTAGCCTCTGGGGAGTATGTATAAGTTTGATATTGGCATTTATAGGGATGCGCCAAGACCATGCGTCTTTTCGATTGCACTGAATGGCGAGGCTGACGCGCTAGAGCTGACACCTATAATGATGTTGAACCCCTTCCCCCTAACGTTCAGCAACCCCCCCAAACCTGTAATAGTCACGGTTTAGGGCTTAGGTTGGCAAGTGGGTGGGGGGGTGGGCATGTTTCATATGAGCGGCGCGGGGCATGTTAAATGTCAGGGACCAGCGGCTCCTTCATCATCACATAGGAAGTGTGCCCCAAAGATATGAATCAAAAAGCAATTGTGTAAGAAACCCTTCCAGGTATCATTACCCTAAACCTTTAGATTGCCCACAATGACGAACGCTCCCACCCTTAAGCAGCAGCAAGGCTGGGTTCAGGGGTAAAGGCTTAACAAGACAGGGTTTAGGGTTTAGGTTTTAGGGTTTTAGGGGCTTTGGGTTTAGGGTTTAGGGGCTTAGGTTTTATGGCTTAGGTTCCAGGGCAGAGCCGTCAAGAAGAACTGTTGATGGCTGCTGGTACTGTAATGGCCCAGAAAACTATATTGTTTACCAAGCTTACTTTCCGAAAACCGGTGTTATCTATACACGTGAAACCCTTTCAGTCTATCAAGGAGGCGCTTTGACTAAGATGTTCATCATGTCCATGCATTCTACCTACTTAGGCTGGTCATGAAAGGTTCCAGGCAAAGGACAAGAGCCTGCCACAACGTACATCGAGGGTTTCCACAAATCATCTTTCTGGGTCTCACAGGGGGTTCCAGAATTTCGGCCCGGATAGGAATGGCATGAGCCGCCTGCCGCGGCCAGACAAACAACTGAACGTTTTTAAGATGAGTGTGGAAGGGCTGGCCCCCTTTGCCTCAACCTAACCTTAAACCCTACAGCCTAAACCCAGAGCCTTATAATCCCCTTCACCTCCTACGGTTTCTGAGTGCACTCATGTTTGGCGACTTTTTTTTCAGATAAAAGGACTGCGATCGCCTTACAGCCCAATTCGATAGATATCCTCATGCTAGTCGTGTCTCTGTGTGTTATTATTTCTGTGTGTTGCCTTGAAGGCAGACAGTCAAGTTACCAGAACATAGATGTATACATGTATATGTATATGTAATTCCTGGAGTTTCCCTGCGATGGAAAACTTGTTTGAAGCTCATGAACAGCAACCCAGCATTTGGTGGTTGAACGAACTAAGCGTGTGTTCTTCTTATCAAACAAATCAACCCAAAGAGGGAATCTGGTCTTACTCTATGTTGCGGGCTATACCCTCAACCCCTGAACCCTAAACCCCTAAACCCCTAAACCCTAAACCCTAAATCCTAAACCCCTAAACCCTAAACCCCTAAACCCTAAACCCTAAACCCCTAAACCCCTAAACCCGAAGCCACGTGGTAC